>JARJLU010014579.1:0-27940 GCA_030272975.1 Sparidentex hasta
AAAAAAAAAAAAAAAACCCCAGTAGATTCCAGTTCAGATTCGTTTCTCTCTCTGTGTAGCAGAGTGACTGTAGATCCTGTGTGACGCGGCTGAGAATGAAATCACACCTGATCTGCTCGGACACCTTCAGAGCTGAGATTACTTCCTGTCTGCGTTCGATAAACAGCCTGCTCTCTTCTCTCAGTCATTCAGTTTTCAGCCTGCAGACTCAAAATCTCTGAGAAACTGCAGGTTTATTTTCATCCCAGCCTCAGATCAGAGATCAGCTCCTGAATAATGTGTGTGTGCGACGTGTTTTCAAGAAAAACAGTAAATAAAGTGCGTTGACTAGTTTATAATCTGATGTATTACTATATTTCAAACCTTCTCACAGCTTATAATCTTTGATTTCAGTCACATCATCCGTTCCTCGTCCACATCTTATTGACTGCGTGGACAGAAAAACAAACGCGACACTTCGTACATGATAAACGATTATTTTCTGTATTTCTGTGCTGATTCTCTCTCGCGGGTTGTCAGATATGGTCCGATACGACCCGACGTGTTTATTGTTTTTTGGCTTTCAGATAGTTTATAGCTGATTTGTAAAGCAGCAATCAGATAAAAACCACATTCAAAGCACAGAAATACATGAAAAGTAGGACGTTGACAAAATGTTTGAATTGCTTTTTATCGACAATAAAACAAAAGGAAAGCAGATTAAACAGATTAAAAGGAAGTTCAGCATCTTGTGTATTGGAACGCAACAATAATCCTGAACTCCATTAATCCATTAATGACTGTTATCGACTTTATCGGCTGTCTGAAGTCTTATGATGAACTTCTGAACAGTGTTTAGAAAAGTTTGGAAGGGAAACTCGATGAAGATGAAACGCTGGCGTCTGATGTAACCTACTTCTCACTTCATTATCACGGCGCCGAAGTGGCTCGACATTTATAAAACAAGACCGACTGTCGGTCTCATTATCAGCTGCTTATTATGTGATCTCGTTAGTTTGAAATGAGAGAATCAACCTTAACGTTTCTCTTTACCTCCGCGTGTCGTCTGCAGACGTGACGGCGTCGGTGACACGCGGTCTGATGTCTCAGCACACTGAGGAGAAGAGTTCTGGTTCTGGCTCTGTTTTGTGCAAAATGAGAAAAAGTTCGGTTTGGTGCTTCCGGAAAAAAAAGGGGGGGGGAAGTAGTTGACTCTGACGGCGACTCAGGGACTTTATTGTTGTGGATAAATCATTTAAAGCATTCATTAAAAAAAAATAAGAAATAAAAAAGCCACACAAAATGAGCTGAGGGACAAAAAAAACCAAAAAACAGGTGAAACAAATTCAAGTTAATGAAGCGGTAATGAAGTTTCCTCGTTTTGGTGCTGAGCAGAGCCTGGACCGCCACAGCTGGTGGTCTCGTCTCTCAGGTGAATGTCACACCGCTTTTTCTTTTATCTGCCGCGGACTGAAAGTAGAGTTTGCCCGAGTGTTCCCGCGGTGTTAACGAGCCTGACTTTCCTCTCCAGTGATGTGAATCCTCCCCGTCGCATTAATTAAAACTCGGCTACACGAAGTCGAGCAAAAATAATAACGCGGCTCTCGTTCTCTCTCTCGGGGGAGAGAGCAGCTTTTCCTCGCAGCGTCGTGTCATTCAATCCGTCCGACTTCCTCTGAAATGAAGTTCACATTGAGATCGCTCGGCCCCCAGCGGGAATCAAACCCTCAACCTCAGGTTTATTTAGTAATGAAGTCTACCGCCGCCAGCTGGTTTCAGAAGGTTCAAGTCGGGACTCAGGTTGAGCTTTAAAAGCTCCAGAGGTGCAACAGAATCAGTCTGGAGGGGAGATCGCTTGTTAACGAAGCTCAGGAAGGAAACTTCATCTTTATCAGGTTTTTAAAGGCACAGTTCGCCATTTCTGCTGTGAGGGATCATGGGAGTTATTGTGATTGTTGAACAGGCACCTGATCAGGCAGGAGCGCTCGAGGTGATGAGGTGAACGTTTTATTCACGTTACGTTTAGTTCAGTTCACTTGCCGAATTCCTTCCTCACTCTCCGACTCTCTCTGAGTTTATAACAACAGACGACCAAATGAAACTCACCTGCACCTCAACATGCAGCATCAACTCAGTCATCAAGATGTACAGCTAAAGAAATCCAACTTAACACATTCTTTTTAATTGGATATCATCGAATATTGCTATAGATGCTTTTTTTCTCCTCACAGTATCGTATATTTAACAGCTATTTCAGCATCTTTGGGCTTTTACTTTGAAAAGAACATGCAACGCTCAACAATATGCTCACAAACATGGAGGATGGTGTTATTTATGGTTTAAAGTGGCAGAAGATGGCGAGCTGAGAGGTAATATTGTCTATCACGATGTTTGAGTGGGACAATATGGTGATCTAAAATTTCAGATATCGCCCAAATTCTATTTTTACATGTTTTTATAACGTAGAAATGTTAGACTTTAATGTTTTCTGCTCCAGTGCTGTGGACATTTGGTCATAAACTGAAGTAAAATAAGACGGCGGTGACAAAAAAGTTATCCGATCATCAGACGTTCTAACCTTCATCGTGTTTGGGACTAAATCCCAGGACAGTCAATCCAGTAACCGTCTGTAGGATTTCATCTTTTTATGGAGCGCAGCTGTACAAAATCTTCGTGGCGATACTGAAGTCTGATCTCTGATATTCCCCGAGCGACGACGTGAAGTCACCTGCTGCTTCCTCTCACCTGGCGGGAGGATCAGAGTGCAGGAGATCCGTCACTGGATACATGAAATCTGGGCTGATGCACAAAATGAAAAAGGAGTTTCCCTTCAGAACGTGCATTCAGACATTTGATTAAAAGGTCTGCGGTCGGAGGAGGTTAATGGATTCCCGTCATACAGGTCGGATAAAAGAGGTCGGCCTGTTTAACTAGCTGCGTGAAATTGAATCAGGGCAACACAGCGCTCAGCGGGCCGTCGCTGTCTGGTGAATAAAGAATAAAAAGAACATGAAGCAGACAGAGAGAGAAGAGAAACTCCCTGCAGATGTGTGTTGTTGTGCATTTGCTGTGTGGTTTCTTAAAGATGGCGGTCCGGAGTGTTTCTGTGAAAGTGCACGGAGAAAAGAACGGGTCACTTAGCGGGTAGATGCAGTTCTCCTCACGCACTGATGAGTTTGGATTTGTGTCGGAGACGTTTTTACCCCAAAGACATCTGTTCTCTCCCTCTCTCTCCTCCTCGTGTTCGCTCCTCTCTGAAGCCTTTTCAGCCGTCTGATGAACCGAGTTTCACTTCTTTTTTTTTTTTTTGCAAGGTTTAGATGAGACGTCACGAGTCAACGGCCAGGAGGAAGGGCGGATCAGAACAGAGCACAAAGTGACTGGATGGAGTGAACAATGACAGGAAAATAAAATAAACATTGTGAGGAAAGAAGAAGTTGGAGAGAGAGAGAAAAAATAAGTGAAGAGAGAGAAAAGCAGGTAGGATGGACGGAACGAGATAACGAGTGAAGGATAGTCGTCATCCGTTATCTCGCTCCTTCCTGGGACGAAAAATATGAATCAAACAAAGTGACTTGTAAATCTAGAGCCAGTTAAAAAGCTGGAAGTCTTTAACAAGCGGAAACTGTTTCAGGTGTTGGCGGCGAGCAGGACGGAGGTGGTTTGTGGTGCCGCTGATGCACTTTTGATGTTTGAAGGAGGAAGAAGATTGTTTTGGTTGCACAAAGCTGAATGTAAGATGTGAGAGGAGACGCTGATGAGGAGCTCTGCCGGCGCCGAGTCGTCCTCAAACTCACGACTTTTGATGGTCGGCTGAACTTGAACTGTGAGATTTTAATTGAGCGGGATCTTCACCCAGTTCTCACTGTACAAAACAACACCGCAAACACGGAAAAAAAATGAAATAAAAATGGAGTCCCTGGTTTGTTTTAGCTTCTCGTCCCTCCGGCTGTGTTTCCTGTTTCTTCTTCTAACGACTCGACACTAATCGGTTTCTTTTCCTCGCAGTGTTTCGTTCTCCGTCACGGTCTGATGCTCCAGTAGCTGCCCGTGTTTCTCTAGCGAGGATTGTCGAGGCTACGTTTTTTTTTTACATCACACACACACACACACACACACACACACACCGTCTCCGCTCATCCATCGCTAAAAAGCCTGTCGACTGTTCAGTTTGCCGTCAGCACTTTTTGCGCCCATTAAGACTCGTGTCGAAGAGCCGGGGGAGCTATTTTAAGAAGCAGCTTGTTTGTTTAGTGTCTGGACGCTCGTTTCTTTATATTCCGCTCCTGATCTAAAAAGGTTGTGTTCAGAAATCAACAGTGCTTCACGACGATGTAGTTTCCTCAAGGTTCCTACTTCAACACATGAGCTTGTGTCTGTGACTCTTTATTTGGTGTTTCTGTGTGAAAATGTGCTCATGAAGCCACGTTTTGGTTTTGGTTTTTTTTCGACAGTGTCGGGATGCAGAGGAGCCTGGGACAGCATAGCATGCTGGGAGCCGGCCGAAGTCGGCGAGGTCGTCACCATCCCGTGTCCGAGAGTCCTCAGGACCGTGTTCGGCAGAACTGGTAGGAAATGTTTTCATTCACAGCTGATGATGAGTTACTGAGGAAAAAAAAAACCAACGTATTGATTTCCCAGACGCAGAGGTGAACCGTCCAATTTGTGCATTCGACCGCGTACGAATACATCAGACGAGTTGTTTCCAATGAGACCAATAAGAGAAAATAATAAATACAGAAGATGTTTTCTGTGTAAAGTTTCTGCTGTGAAAGAAAATATGAGGTTAAAAAAAAATCCCTCTTGACGTTTGAAGTCGAGCTCAGAGCCACGATCCCGTCAACCATCACTCGGTTGGACTGCTGCGTTAAAGTTTGGCGTCACGGTCGTTTGCCATCTCGTTTTTGGGTTTTTTTCTCGAGCCAGAGGTGTTCAGATTCAGACGAGGCGGCGGAGCTGCGGTTGATATCCTGATCGGATCCGACTGGGAACCCGAGGAATCACCCGGAGCTCCGTGAGTAGAGCGAGTCGCGTCGTCTCGGTTTAGACTCCTGGAAGATTTCTCTCCTGGCGTCTTCAGAAACCTTCATGATCTCTCGTCTTACATACGGTCGCACACAGAAAATGAGACGTTCAGGATACTGTACGATCAGATCTCTGCATTATAACTCAACCTGGCTCTCCGTCAGCTCACCCTCAGTTATCTCGTCCCTGTTATTCCCAGCTGAACCCACTTCCAGCCAGCGACCAGATGGCAGCTTTGGACTTTCCACTCTGAGAAATGTTCTGATGTAGACTGATGACTAAACATTACGTAAGCACCCAGCGGCATGTTCCAGAGCCGCCGGCTGCTGGGTCGAGCTCCGGCCGAGGCTTCCCCTCGTCTGGGACCGATCCAAACCCCCCCGAAACTGTAAGAATAAGATGAACATCGTCCTCAGGAAGTCATCAGACGTGTTTATTTAGTCTGAAAGTGCAGAGAAAACAAAAATCAATGCGGATTATTTTCCAAAAGAGGGGGGAAAAATCAACATCTGGCACCAATTCATGTTTCTGGGATCAATAAAAAAGCATTTTAAAGTTTTCCTCCGTGTCTTTACTGTAATGAGACTTTGTTTCCGCTGCACTCAGCAATATTTTTATCCTCATTAACAGTAAATAAAGTTAAATATGATAACAATGTGAACGAGGTTCTCCAGGCGCTGCTCCCTGTGGGGTTTTCCGCGGACGTCGCGGCGGCGAAAACAACATCTCATCGTGTTAATGTCTCTACCTACGTGTGACTCACTGTTACCCGTTAAAAAGCTTCGCTCGGCCTCGGCTGTGTTTACCCTGCTGGGACACTGTGAAGAGGGTTTGTTGAGAGGGTAGTGAGGCAGAAGTGTGGTGACGTTACTTACAGTCAGTGAGCAGCAGAGACGCTCCATGCTTTCTTTACAGTGCATTCTGGGAAAGATAAACTTCCAGCACATCGAGGACACCCAGAAAAAAAAAAAGTCTCTCAGGAGCGTCACCGCCTCCCGGACGCACGGCTCATTTTAAACAAGCCGAGTTGAACCAGGTTTCACTGCTTCATCTCATTCTGATCTTTGAGATGCTGCTGCTGTTTGAGATGCTCGAGCTGATCAGATTCCACCTGCACGAACCGCAAACTCGCTGAAGTCGAAGGCCAAACTGAACGAACTGAACTGATTCTTTTTTCACGGGGCATCAAGGCCAAAGTGCAGGGCCGCCGTGAAACTCCCACCCTGGTTGCGTGTCAGCTGGCTCTTTCTTGTCAACATATTTAAAAAGGGCGCTGAACAGAGAACAAGAGTGCAAATTACAATTCTGAAATGAACTCAAACTGTGGGAGTCTGCAGGCCAGAATGAACAAAAAGAAAGAGGAAATCTGAGGCCCAGAACTTCAACCCTGAGGCAGAAAACACTTTATAAACTAACAAACAAACCCACAAAAACAGGACGACCAGACCTCCATCCTCAGAAGACAACAAAAAAAAACAACTGAGGACAAAGACGGAGACGATCTGGAATCAGTCGGCAGTCCTAAGACGAGCGCAAAACCTCCTTCATACAAATATAAAGCACCCAAAGGCCCAGAAACCACTTGGTTACTGTCAAGAAAACATCGTGATGTGGTCGCCACGATCACAGATGGAGACGAGTTTGATGGAAATATCTCCATTGACGACGTTTTCCAAAATTCACTATCCCACTATCCCTAACCCACCACCCGCAAAACACTAACACACAGTCTCCAAAGCTGTTAAAATGCTGACTTGTCTGAAGGGTTTTTAAAAAGGTAGCATCATTGTTAGCTCGTGCTTCGCCGTCACTGGTTCAGAGAGAGAGTCTCAGCTGATGATTTTACTGTGGCTCCTCCTCCCTCGCAGGTAACATCAGCAGGAACTGCACGTCGGCAGGATGGTCGGACGTCTTCCCCAACATCAACAGCGCCTGCGGGTCGGACATCGTCCAGGACAAGGTACAGTGAACTACGTCTGCTGTGTCGTCTCGTCGCCGCTGTAAATGTCAGAGCGGCGAACACTGATGAATTCTGACCGCAGCAGGAGACGCTGCCGCAGCATCACACGGACCATTAGCAGCCTGTAAGTGACGACGCCTGCGGGGTCGGATGTTAATTAACACCGGTTAGTGTTGAAGGGGATCTTTAAAAGGTCAATATGTCCGACAGAAGTGTGATACGTGTTTAAATGTCAGCAGTTGTGTGTGTTTTGTGTCACTGAGTGAAAAAAAAAATTAAAAAAAAAACCCTCATGGAAACATCATTACACCTCAGACTGAGTCAGTTTCCTCCCTGCTGGACATTTTCAATCAGACGTTTAATAAAATCCTGCTCACAGTTGAGTTCCGTTTGTGGAGAACTTCGTCTCTTAAAAAATGTTTTTTAATCTCACTAAAGCTCCGTTCAGACGAGGATACATGAAGTTCCTGCTGTTCTTTACTGCGACAAACATACGTAATTATTGTTACGAGACCGTCCAAATAATTATGAATAACTAAAAGACCTTTTCACAAAGTTTATAAAGTTTCTGTGAACTCAACGACTCACAAAATCGCTCCATTTCTTCAGGGAGTCTCATGATGAAGCGTTCACGTTCCTCCTTACATCGACACTGAACTCACGTCTCCGGTTTGTTCTTTCAAACATCTTCTGTTTCGTCGTCTTTAGTTTAGTCACCGCTGCTGAAAACACAACATTTCCTGTAATGCTTCTTCATAATAAAAGCTTTTAAATGACTGTGTTATTGGGGGGGCTTTTATTGTGAAGTGTTACTGAATTAGCGGAGCCACTTTGTTTGCTGTGATTCTGCGTTTGTACCGGTGAGGTGGTGGGACGAGTGTGATGTTGGTTTAAAACTCAGGTTTTAGGAGCAGGTGACCCAGTTGGAAATGTAAAATCCTCGCTCGACTTCTTCCCTCCTCCAAACACCCGAGAAGTCGTCGTCAGATAAAACCCTTACTGTCCTGCGACGGGTGACAAATCGTCATCATTACGGTTTGCTGCTGAGATGGAAGACGTAGACTAACGATGGCGCCGACTGAGGTGAATCATTTCCATAAAACACACCAGAAGGTGTTTCGAGGACAAACTTTGCGAGTTTGTTTTGCTGTTGATTGGATCGTGCTGTGATTCAGCCTGCAGCCAAACGCTTCGCAGCAGCAGAACGTGCGCGTGTTTGGCCTCGCTCGACCTCGCCGGCGATAATTGCAGCTCCCGTCCTCTTTCACCGCCGAGGTTCAGCTGTGGTCACGACCGGTCTTATTCTGAATCGCCCATTGTGTTTGTTCAATTAACTATCCGACCGTTTGTCACTCCTCCACTTGCTTCTCTAAACATCCTTTTTTTTTCTGGTTTGCTGTCTCGCTGCCTCTGCAACACAATCCACCCAAAACATCTTGAGCGACGTTTCACGCCGGTCGGATCAAACCTGCTTCTCCTTCAGCTGCTGCGGGACAAAAGACGCATTTATTTAATTTCTTGTAGACTTTTCACGTTTTACCGCAATACTTCAGTATCTGCGTGAAAAGGATTCAGAGGTGCAGGAATCCGAGAACTCTGTGAGAACATGAATGAACTTCAGCTTTTATGATACAGGAAAGAGAAAAAAAAGAGACATTTCAAACTTTATAAACTGTCAGAACCACACAGACGCCGTGCTTCTCTTCTGTGAAGCGGATCACTCGACCTGAAATCATAAGCAGCTTCACACGCTGAAGGAATAAAAACTCCCCTTTATTTTGTTTTGCTGCAAATTGTCAGCTTTTATCTGTCAGCAGCAGACGTCTGTTTGGATCGTCTGCGACGACATCTTGACCAGGAGACGGAATAAAAGTAATTAGTTTATTGGTCACATCACAGCACGAGAAGAGAAAAAATAACATAATCTGAAAGAAACCAAAAGTTTTCTGCTAATTAACCTAAAGACGACTTGTTCCTGTACGTGAACGCGCTCAATTCTCAAGTTTGATGAATCACACGGTTGTTTAAACACAAGCTGCGTTTCCATGCAGCGTTTTGAAGAACTTCAGAAAAAAAGTTTGAGGTGTTTTTAGAATCAGAGTCGTGTGCAAAATGTTTGAAATGTTTGAAACAGATCTGCAGAAGAAACTCTGACGTGCCGAACAATCAAACATTAGTTACGTGTGTGGACAACTTTCTTTGGACGAGGATCGGCACAAACATTTCTCCTTAGTAATATGAGTTAAACTCCGTCTCAAACATCGGTCTCTGCTATCTGCTCCTCCTCCGGACATGAAATGTGAATATCGTACGTACGTGTTCATGTTCGAGCGTCTCCACAGTTGCTGAGCAGAAATGTTTAATACCAACATTTTGTTCTGGCGACAGTCGGAGAAAACAAACAACACTGTTGTTTCTTCTTTACTGCATGAAAATTATACCTCAGAATAAATTTAGTGAAGAAGGAAGAAAATAAAAAAACAAGTTTCCTCAAACTCTTTGCAGATAATCAAACCTGATAATTGATTATTCTTCCCACACGCTCAGTCACAAAGAGAAGACAAAGTGTTGTTCACTTCCGAATGATGGTGATGATAATTAGTAGGCTGTACATGGAAGAGCCTCGCAGACTTTCCAAACTTTCATTTAGAAAAAGAAGAGAGTGTGAAACTGCTGCAGACTGGAGAGTGTGGAGCGAAATCTTTAATGAACGTCTGAGAGCAGCTGAGACGACGTCGAGAGCAGGACGTGTTGAATGTGACAGTGATTTATGCATGAGGCATCTCTCACACACACACACACACACACACACACACACACAGGCAGTCGGACTCGTCCATTTGAACACAAATCTGACGTCACATCTGTTTTAGCTTCTCATCAAACAAGCCGACCTGGATGTTCTCATAAAAACAGACTCAGGAGAGGAACTCGAACATATAACACCTCGTTCTGAGGAAGCAAGATAACAGGACACACATGCACACACACACACACACACACACACAGACAAACACACATGCACACACACACACACTCATACACACACAGACAAACACACATGCACACACACACACACTCATACACACACAGACAAACACACACAGAATTTAATCAACCTCCGTTTCTGTTTTCCAGCAGGACACAATCTGATGGGGAAGTTTTCTCATCAACAAACAACATTTTATCTTTTCCCTCCTCTGACACTTACAGTGTAATAAACCCTCGGATCTGATGCAAAGCTTCATCCACAGCACCAGAGTCTCGTTGCATCACAGCTATTTAAAAAGAAAAGAAAAAACACACAAGAGACTTTACATCCTGATGAAACCTCTGCGAGGAAAACTCCAGCACAGACTGAAACAATCATCTGGTCCTGCGTCGTTTCATGTTTTATGCATTTATTTTACTTCGGCAATATTTTGACATCTGCTTTGTTGGACGTCAGAGACAAATTCAGACCAACAATACAAAGAGAAAAAAAAACAACTGAAGAGCTTCTGATTCAATCCATAATTAATCAGCGACGTGTTGACCGCCGTGTTTTTGGAACGTTTGTGTCAGAACGACGAAAAAATCAGGAAACATTTGGTTGTTTTAGAATCAGAATTTCTTTTATTCGTCAAACAATCGGGGACATTTCTCCGTCACAGCAGCCGAAGGACAGAAATACTGCAACACACAAGAATGATGGTAAAAACATATTGATGTATAAGAGCAGAGACGGACAGTCGGAGGCCTCGTGTGTGATTTTATCTGGTCAAGTTGCAGATTTTCTCTTTTGTTGGTGTTTTTGTTGTATTTCTGACTTCTTTGTGATAATTCTGTTTTTTTTTTTGTCTGTGAAAATCAAAACATCAAACATGAAACCTGCTTTTTACTGGAAGTTGATCTTTTTTTTTTACCGAAGAGTCACTCGGACGCATTTTTTTCTTCCAGTAAAATGAAAAATAACAAATAACGTGATTTATTTTCCCCGTTCAGTTTCTCGTTCTCCTTCCTTCTGTTTTTCCACTCCTGACAACCATCTTTACATATTTTAATGTAAATCAGTAACAGGTACAAACAGTTTTGGACTTGGTTCAGTGTTTGGATCCAAAGTAAACCCTTCAAAAAAAACACCAGAGTCTCAGAAGACGACAAACAAACGAACCCGTCGTGGTGGAGAAGCGCTCGCAAAATTACTGTTTTTATGAATGGAGTCTGGTGGCAGTGATGAGAGAGATGTAACAGCAGCTTCAACAACAGGACACAAAGGTTCGTCTCTGCAGGGACACTTTCAGTTTCATTCTGAGTCAGAAGCAAAAACAAGAACTTTAGAGAGACGGACTTCGACCGTCCCAGTTCGAAGCTGCTGGATCGATTCTGAAGCTTTCGTCACCTCGTCGACATTTAGACCCCAAAATATGTCCGCTAAAAAGTGAAAACACTGCAGACTATAAGGTCAGATTAATGTCAGTGTGTGTGTGTGTGTGTGTTTGTTTCCCTGAATCAAAGGAATGTGACCCGGTTAATTGGTTACATGACATACATGACATTTCAATATACAGACAGGAAGCAGGATAAAAGGTCACAGAGTCTCTCAGTCCTCGTTATCTGGTTTTATTCAACAGTCTGACCTGATTTTGTTTTGACCGTGATATAAACCGCAGCGTCAACCTTCGTGTGGATCATTTCAGGACTGAACGTCGTCCTGTGAGGTCCTGTTCTGTGGCTTTGGGTCACGAACGGCACCGCTGAATCGTCCATTGTGCCGTCCTCGCTCGCCACCTCCTCGTCTCAGTCCACTTCACTTCGAAAACCAGTGAGATTTGCTGGCAGAGAATTCAGAGAACATGGCCAGACCTTCAGCTGCCACCAGCAATTACGGAGATTACAGGTCACGTCTTCGCTGTTCACCCCTCTCGTCGTGTCCTTCCTGAGAGAACGAGTGGGATCAGTTGTATGATGACTCTGATGTCCTTCGCTGATATATATATTTAAGCACTTTGCACAGTGTGAGAAGAGAAAAATCTGTGTTTGCATGAGAGTAAAAAGGACAGAATGAAGGTTGCAGATTGAGCTGTATCCACGTGCAGAAACAAACACACACACTGGCGGTTTTTACTATCTATAGAGTCTGAGAATGAGAATCGATCAATAAGATTTTTTAAAAAAACAGCTGCCGGCTGTTACATGATCCTGCTCATCTGACCAGAGTGTTTTTGGTAACTTGACACCAGTTTGATTCAGATTTCTTGCCGCTGTCGTGACAAACGCTCTGAGAATAAAACAGTAACGTCTCGTCTCTCGTCTGCACAGCTCGTCTTCTACGTGGTGGTGCAGACGTTGTACACTCTGGGTCACAGTCTGTCGCTGATCGCTCTCACCACGGGCAGCGCCATCCTCTGTCTGTTCCGGTAAGACGCCGCATGTTTCTGCACAACGTGAGATTTAAAGAAAGAAAAAAAAGCAGGAGGAGGAGAGTGGGAGGTCTTCATTTCAAGCTCAGTTTTCAGGTCTTTGTGTTTCTTCATGTGGTGATCGACGTGTGACGAGAGGCCGCCAGATTAATTAGGTTGGAAATGAGCGAGCGCTGATTTCACAGCTTTATCTGTAGGAGAGTGTGTGTGTGTGTGTGTGTGTGTGTGTGTGTGTGTGGCAGCCTCTCAGTTTACACCTTAATTGGATTTAGTTTATTCAGTTTGTTAATTTGAATTATGTTGATTGGAGCTCTCTCTCTTTTTTCTTTTTCCCTTTAATCTGCTGTTGGGATTAGTGTGACCGCAGCAGCAACGTGGAAAATATGCACGAACCAGAAACGCATTAAAGATACATAAAATGTAGGATTCCTGCTTTAAAATGTCAGATGTTATCAGATCTGCACCCGACTGTATTCAGGAGGATTTTTGAAGAAGGACTCCGTGCAGATTGAAGATGATCTGACGTTACTGTCGTTGTTTTCATCGTGTTGTTTCCTGCGCAGGAAGCTGCACTGCACCAGGAACTACATCCACCTCAACCTCTTCTTCTCCTTCATCCTGAGAGCCGTGGCCGTGCTGGTGAAAGACGACATCCTCTTCAACAGAACGTCGCAGTGCTCCAGCCAGCCGTCACTGGTGAGGTCACCGCCTCCACCTACACCTACACCTCCACCTCTGTCCTCACCGAGGCCGAGTCTTTGCCTGAAAAAAAACAGGAAGCTGTGTTGACGGCGCGAATGTCACGGGAGGGAAAAGCGTTTCAGTTCGGTGCTTCCAGCTACAGCCTGTAAAATGAAATGTAAATGAGGTTTCACAGAAACGAGCCTTCGCATTTCTCTGTTTCTGAATTTTTATTATTGAGTGACACCGGGGACGATGCGGAAACTGGGGCCACATA
The DNA here is from genome assembly GCA_030272975.1 of Sparidentex hasta. Classification (NCBI taxonomy): domain Eukaryota; kingdom Metazoa; phylum Chordata; class Actinopteri; order Spariformes; family Sparidae; genus Sparidentex; species Sparidentex hasta. Next base: position 13,325 of record JARJLU010014579.1, read on the forward strand.
CCGAATATTGGTCGGGATATTCTGATAACGGAGCAGAATGACGTCCTGAAGCTCCGGTGGCAGAACCACCACGTTCATTTTGTTTTTGTTTTTCTCTGCCGAACTTTTCAAATTAATCTGCGTTCGGTGCAAAACTCCCCCGAAAAATCAATCAAATGTTCATCTGGAGGCTCGACACATACGGTGGATCCAGACGCACAGCACAAAAAAACAAACTACTCCTGCTGCACCATCATCTCTCCACCTTTTATCTGGAGCAACACCAGTGAACGTGCTTCATCTGACAGCGTGTCGCTACACTGTCGAGCTGAAACACACCGATTAATGTGGACGAGGTGGATTTAGGAGTTTATCTGGACATTTAATAAATAAATAAAAAAACTTTTGGGGTGAAAGAGTCTCTTCTTTCTGCTTTGAATGCAACCCGACTCAGCTGCTGCTATCCTCCCTGAAGCTGCAGACAGGGATTTATTTATTTATTTATTAATTTTTTCCTTAAAGATAAAGTTTGCAGAAACACAAAATACTTGTGATTAATTCGAAACGCACTGCAGGACTTCAGAACGGCCTCAGGATGGGGCTTTAGATGAAAACTCAAGATTTAAGGATCAAGTTTTTAACTCAACTAAAAACTTTCGCTCATCACAAGTTCAGATAGCGACACAGATGATTCTCTTTATAAGTTCATAGATGTACCAGATCCTCGCTCCTTTGTTTCAATTTGGAAAGTTCATCAAATACAGAGCAAATGTTTTATTATTTTATAATGTCCTGCATGTTGGCAACTTGTGTTGAATATAAACTTGCATCCCTGTTAGTCACAGCTGTGAATTTAACTTTATCTTGAACAAAACACAGCATGAAATCAAACTTAATTGTTATTTGAACCAGGAAATCAAACACAAAATGGAGCACACCTGAAAAAAATGATTGATTGGTGGACTCTTCCTTCGTCCTCCCATCATTTCCCCTCACGTGTAAAAAATCCCTGTGGCGTCTGACCTTTAACACTCACATCTGCTCGCTGCTTGTTACATTGTGATCTGCACATTAAAGCTCATCCTCCTGGTGAACTCATCGATCGGTGGAAAAGTGGAACGTTCGCCCACATAAAAGCCTCGTTAGCCTCGTTAGTCTCGCCGCGTCTCTGCGGACGCTCGAGCCTGCAGACGCCGTGTGCACGACAGACTTACACGAGACTGCGACTTAAAGGTTAACGGTCCCTGCTGAAGAGTTATTGATAGTGTGACATTAAACCTTTGAGTCCAGAGTTAAGATGTCTGACCTTTTGTGCTCTTCAGGTGGGATGTAAAGCCAGCCTGGTGTTCTTCCAGTACTTCATCATGGCCAACTTCTTCTGGCTGCTGGTGGAGGGCCTGTACCTCCACACGCTGCTCGTCGTCATCTTCTCCGAGAACAGACGCTTCGTCGTCTACATGTTCATCGGCTGGGGTGAGCTGGGGAAAAAAAAACGAAAACTAAATTATATTCAGTCAGAAAATGATTTAACAGGAAGTTCAGCAGCTTTTATTTTGGTGAATAAAAGCAAAAGTTGTACCCGAAACTGAAAAAATCTGTTTTTTCTGGTTCTGGTTAATCTGGTCAATCGTGTTTTCCAACTTGCCATTTAGATTTGAACCTGTTGTCCACGGTAAATACGTGACATTTCCGTATTAAAATATAAAACAATGACTAGAACGTTTATATGTTTTGTTGAGTTGTTTACTAAAATGTGTGTCCAAGAGTGTTCGAGGTAACGTTGCGTTTCTGTTGGTCACCTGTTACGGTTAAATGTCGCATGAAGTAACGTAACTTTAACATCACCCTGGTTTTGAAATATTTCTGTAGATTTCCATCAGCAGCGGTGGTGAACACGACTGTTTTACTTACGTTACATTGATGTTTTCTCGTGATCATTTTGCAGGAATCCCCACCGTGTTCGTCTCTGCGTGGGTGCTGACGAGGATCTACCTGGAGGACACGGGGTGAGCGCCATCGCCCAAACCTCTCCGCAGCACGTCACCAATCATCTGTTATTTGTTCTGTGTCGGAGGAACATACCGCCGCACGTTGTGCACTTACTACTTTATTGCCTCCTCCTTTATTATGCGATAGGAGACATCATCAGCGTTCGAGAGCGGCGTGTTGATATTCAACAGGACTTTATGTTGTTTCATTAGCCCACTAATCATATTTTATCAATTAGATTCCGTCGGTTGATAATCCTACCGGGGCTCAGTTTCCTGGATTATAACATCCCATGTTAAAGAACACGTTATTGAATAAGTCAGCCGGTGGGATTTGCTCATTAGAAGCCTGGTATCATGGATCTGTGCAGCTTCTGTTGCACATTATTACAGCCGGTTATTAAGCGAGTCGAAACCGAGCGAGGCTTTCTGCATCAACAGTGACAGAGGACAGCGAGGGGACGACTCATCAGCTCATCATGTGTGTGGAGATAGATGAAGATGTAGATTCAGTGAGGAAGTTAATTCACGACTTGGGAAATAGTTTATCTGCTTGGCTTAAATTGACTTAACGAGGGCGGGATACTTAATGCTCATTCACGTCCCTTGTACGAATGAAAATGTGTCCGTCCTGTTCACACGTGTTGCCAAGGATGTCGAGCAAATACATCCAGTAGAGGCTAAAGCAAAGGCAACGATGTGGACGGTGTTAAATACATCCTGATGTTTCGACGAAGGTTATTTTCCAGGACTCATAATCCGGCTTCGTCCAGACTTCATCATCGTGTCCTTTGGGCGACGCTCCCCCTATTCCACGATTTCGATTTCGACCACATCTGTAAGCTTTCAGAAAAAGGTGCAAGGGAACATTCAGGAGGGATTATAGATACTATATAGATTATAGATGTGATAATAAATTGTGATTTTCCAGGAATCTTCCATCCAGCCTTCGAGATGGAATCTGTGACAGCCCCGAAGGATGTGAAACTCAACTTCACACACAAATGACTTCAAAATCATTGTCAGAACAAACTTATAGTTTAAATTACGGTTGTTTTTTGTACCCTCAGGTGCTGGGAGACGAACGACAACCCCGTACCTAACTGGGTGATCAATGGACCGATTGGATTCTCCATCACGGTAGGTGGAGCTTCGATCCCTCCTGCTGATGGGTTAAAAAAAAAGAGGCGTCTGTTTAGGGATTTAATCGACACCTTGCAGCCAATCAGCATCGAGTTTCCGTCTGAACATTCCCTTCGCCGTCTTCTGTGGGTGGAAAAAACGTCCGACACGGCAGTAACACAATCACCCCTTGTGGGTTTTGGGGCATCTGATATATATATATTTTTTTTTTAATTTCCTCCTCCGTCTCCAAGGTGAACTTCATCCTGTTCATCAGCATCATTCGGATCTTGATTCAGAAGCTGAGGTGTCCCGACGTGGGCGGCAACGACCAATCACAATACAGGTACCTCACACGCTCGTTAAATCCACCCACTTGTGCCACGAACCTGTTTCTGTGTCACTAAAAGCTTCACCTGCTCAGTCAGAGTTAAGATGCCGTGGATAAACACTGAACAAAGACACCTGATAGTCTGAAACGCCCGCCGCATATTTTATTCCCTCGGTGGTTTGCTGCCTGCAGAGATAAGAGCCGTTCAAACGCTGATGCAACTCGACAGCGTTTCGAGCGGGGGTGAAGCCTCTGCGGAGTCACAGGCGGCGCGTTTTAAACTTCAGGCAGTTTTTTTTACCCTCCAGGAAGAAAATCTGAGCTGCCGCCCAGTCGTCAGGTGTTCACGCGTCCTGCAGCCGCGAGGAAAAGCAGGAGGTGATGAAAAGAACTTGGACGTGCCCGGCTCGGTCCAGTGAACCTCTGTGGTTGTTCTCTGTGAATATTCAGCGTCAGCTTGTATTCCAGCGTAGAGCTGAGCAGAGGTGACAGCTGGAGAGGGAGAACGGCGGGAAGGATTTGTCCTTCTTCTGTGAGAGCTGTCAAGATAATACGACACTACATCTGTGGCTTTTTAATATATTACACTTTGGAGCATCCGCTGCTCCGAGGCCCGGACTAGATGAGGTCCGATTCTGCTTTTTCAATCAACAGCTGATACCTACACATGCTCTCATACAGCAGAAACACCTGTTGGAGGTCGTTGGTGTTCAAAACGTCTCTTCACTCTTTGTGTTTCTCTCAAGGCGGCTGGCCAAATCCACTCTCCTGCTGATCCCTCTGTTTGGGATCCACTACGTGGTCTTCGTCTCTCCCAGCGAATCCATCACAGAACACTATAAAGTCTTCTTCGACTTGGCCCTCGGATCCTTTCAGGTGCCGTATCATTCACTCCCTCCACCCCACGACGTCTGTTACATCCTCGTGATCCTCGTGGAAGTTTGAGATTAAACTGAATGACTCTCTGATGTTTGTTGTTTCCTGTCTTCAGGGTCTGGTGGTGGCCATCCTGTACTGCTTCCTCAACTGTGAGGTAAACTTACACTCAGTAAAGTGATATCGAGTGATACTAGCGGGAAGTGAAACTGATTAAACACGGTCAACAGAAACGGGACCGAGCGTTCGGACCATTTGCACGAAACATTAATTCCCCTCTTAGCATTTAAATTTTAGAGAGTCAAAAAAAAGGAAAGGAAATATAAAAATAACAAAATCTAATTATATAATTGTAAATATATGATTATAAATATCCCCATTAATGCCTCTGCACTCGGCTGATAACAGGCTTATTTAGAAACACACACAGCTTCGTTTCATTGTGGCCTGAAAGTGGGAAAAAAAAAAAAAAAAAAGACGTTTGATAAATGATTTTAGGAAAATTTGTTTTGGTGGGAGCTAAATATTTGTGAGCCGTGTGTCCTCATTTCACCAGAACATTATTTGAATTAAACATATTTGGGGTTTGTATTATTCAAACAGCGAGGCCTTCTTGTTTAAATCATGGACTGCTTATCGTCGCTCTGCCACGCCGAACATCTGCGACTCACAGAGCTGAAACTGACCCAGATCCAGTTAACAGAACTGATCGGATCAGATGAAAGTTTAAACAGAGTCACAGACGGAAACAAGAACAGACTCAGCGTCATGAGAATGAATATACAACTGATGTAAATGTAAAACAGTAACTGAATTAATATGACGATCAACGACGTCTTTTTGTGTTTTAATGTCCGGCGCCGCTGTTGCATCCGCAGCGTTAGCAATATGGCTACCGCTAGCAACATGGCTACCGCTAGCAACATGGCTACCGCTAGCAACATGGCTACCGCTAGCAGCCTCGCTGCAGTCTGAAGTCCCGGTGGTGAGAGGAAAACACGCATCACCCGGGGATCAGACTTCCACACCGGAGCGCTCTCCATCCGTCTTCACACAGTTCCCACAGTTATTCCACCTGTGGACAGCGACCGCAAGGAAACAAACGCCTCTCTTCTGTTTCGTCTCCGTAAAAAAATCCAGCCTGGTCTCAGAGCGAACAGCACTGTGAACATGTGGTTTATAATATCCTCCAGACGTTACGCTGTGACATCAGTATTCACTCCTGAATGATGAAGTTGAGGCCAGAAGGTTTTTCTGTGGCAACTTTAAGCTGCACAAAGTGACGCGACGTGACTAGAAGTGCAGCTTTGTTATGTCTCGAATCAAAGTCGTAAATCTGTCTCAGTGTTTAAAAGCTACGCGGCTCTTACTCTGGTTAAATAAGGTCTCTGTTTACAGTGTAGTGTAACATGTGCCAAACAGAAAGTCCACTTACATTTGGACCGTTTCATCATGAGGTCTTGTTGAGGTCGGTTTGTCCCTTCATGAGCTGAAGTTTGACTTCCTGTTGTATTTATTTGTTTATGTCACGTTGCAGGTTCAAGGCGAGCTGAAGAGGAAGTGGCGGAGTATGTGTCTGAACTGCCGCCTGAGCCGAGACCGCCACTACAACAGCACCTTCGCCTCCAGGAACGGGTCGGAGCACATGGTGCAGTTTCACCGCAACTCTCGAACGCAGTCCATCCTGCAGTCGGAGACCACGGTGCTGTGAAGACCCGGCGGGCCCTTTTAAAAGAATCAATCAGACAGTCTGCAGGTGGACCTGGATCGAACAGTGTTACGGCTGATTTTAACACAAAGTAACACATGGGTGGGGATCGATACAAGCATTCAAACTGTACCTGAAATGGACCTGAAGTTGTTCTGATCACCAATGGAGAGTCCAGAATCCAGTGAAGTGGCTGCACCCATCTGATACTTGTTAAAATCACCGCTTCATGAATGGATTCTGACCCTGATCGGCACCTGAAACCTGCTCGTCTGGGCTTCTGGTAAACAGGGGTGTTTTTTTGTTGTTGTTGTTGTTGTTGTTGTTTTTTTTACTGATCCAGAACCTGAACTGTTCTGACACACTGCATCGTTTTCAGTGGATATTTAATGAACTGCTGTCATCGAGAAGTGCTGTGCATGCTCCACGCCCGTCTGTGCTTCGACTGTTTTGACTTTGCCGCTGTCGCGATGAAGAAAATGCAGGTCGCTCAGACCGAAGACGAGTTCGTTTTCCGACGGGAACTTCTGCTGAGATCCGGTGACAAAACCGCCGACACCTGATTTATTGACAAGCTTCATTCAAACGGTGCCAGCTTTGAAATCTGAGCCCGAGAGGAGAGAGCACAGGACGCATTTCACAGATGTGTTTTTGTGCAGTGTCGAGGGCAGGACTGAGGGAGTGGTAAGCCAGTGAGGGATCACATCCCACAGAGACGTGTGCTGATCTACACTGCATGCTTCTGAAAACACGAAATAATGGAACAAAAACCGTCAAATCAAAGTCTTCTGTAAAGGAGGTCTGTTAATACGAACCCACACCTCGCTGCTGCTGCCGCTGCTGCAGGATTTTCATCCACTCCCACCTGCCTGTGTAGCCAGTTTGATCACTCCCACCTGAATTTCTGTTTTCTTTTCTAAAATCCTTTCTGCCCCATCCCACAGGGGAGCATAAGACCCCTCTAAGACTGAGGAATGTTTTTAATCCGAGGGAATGCAAATTCTCGAGATTTGGTTCAGTAAGCCAAATCTTAAAAGACTTTGGACTGAAAATAAATAAATAAATAAATAAATAAATGTTGAACGCAGCTACGAGGAGGTGCTGAAACTGTCTCAGTTTAATACCGACCTACACGAGCGAATGAAACCATCAGCGTGGAAGACGAGCTGCTTCTGTAAAGTTATTCTTCGTGTGATTTCCAGCTAAATATCATCACCAGGGACCCAGAAAATGTCTCCATGCAGCTCATGATTCAAGTCTACGGAAGATGTGAGATCTGTCATCATCTTTAGCATCGTAGCTGCTAAGCTTTGTTCCGATATGGGTCTGCATGCTCGACTGCAATCGGAGACGTGGATTAAAACTTGACAGGAAATCAATTAATCGTCGCAGCTCAAACCATCAGTTTTGTTCGATGTGGCCAGAAGTGTCTTTAAAAACACGGATCAGTGGAAACATGTTGAGAGTCGACAGTTCGTCTCGACATGTTTTTTCACTCTCATCGGTCACCAGTGACGGCAGAAGTTCCAGGTGGATACAGGAGAAGAAAATAACTTGACTTATTACTGAGATGAATATTTGTGTTTCCTCATACAGACGGTGTTACGCAGCAGTTGCATGATGCTCTTCAGTGTTTTGCCTTTTCTTTCATCGCTGCTGATAAACGGCTGATGTCAGTTTACTTGTCAAACCTGATGTACATTTTGTGAGATAACAAGAAAAAAAAAAAAAGCTTGCTTTGTTGTGCAAATGTTTGTCTTTAAACATGTTGTATTTAACTGTCACCACGAGACAAAAAAAAGAGATCCTGGTGACACTTGACTCGAGGCATACAGAAGAGTTTATATGTCACATTTTCACACCGCTGACTATGAATTATTCACCAGCTTTAACAAAACAAAATTCCCAACCGTTAGCTCGTCGCACGTTTTAGATGATTATATTAAAGAAACACATGACCACTCGTCTTTTTCAGAGCAGCTGTAACAAATACACATTTAGATTATCAAATCAAATCAAACGGACAGAAAACGACTCCGAGAATAAGATTTAAATATACTTTTAAAGAGGTTATATTATGCAAATTGTTAGTTTCAGGCTTCAACAGAATATCATTAAGTAATTTAAATTTCAGAAAACACATTATTTTTCTCTGCAATGTTTCACACCGTGTCTTGAAACGTCCGCTTCAGCTACAGAGTGAGACATCTCGCCTCTGTTCAATCTTTGGTGGGAGGGAGCCAATCAGAGGCAGAGCAGGGCGGGTCAGTGCCGAGCAAGGTAGTGTGATCTAAAATAACACAGCTGCAGCAGTTTCTCTTTTTTAAACATGCACGGAGGATGTGGGTGACGAAACATACGGTGAATTTCTTCACCTGTTCAGAGAGAAACGAGCGACAGTGACGTCACCAGCACCTTTCTGACGATGTTGGATATTTATTTTCAACTCGAAGGGCTTCAGCTGCTGCAGAAAAAATAAGCCAAGCACTCTGAAGAAAGAATTCACTGCACTTTTTCTTCAGGAGTTCTGCAGATCAGACGTGGGACGAGAAAGCAGCACTGTGAAATATTTTACAAACATATCTATTCATATATATCAGAGGTTTTTCAGAAGAAGTCGGTCATTTCCATTGTTTGGTTTCTAGAACTGAAAGAATAAAACTGAACAGGCGACTTACATTTGTTATTTTTTAACACAAGAAGATAGAAATCGCCAAATATTTACATTAAAGATGCTGAATTATGAGATATTTATTGTATAAAAAGACTCAGCCACCTTGTTTATTAATCATCTGTCCGTTCACAAATGACTCGACTGTTCCAGCTCTGAGTTTGCGGTGTCGTCTGGCTGTATGCCTTAAGAGAAGTGTTACCAAATATATCACGAACACGAAGTTGTATTGTGAGACATCTGACTACGATGGCGTGATGCATCACGACTTTTACTCAACATTTGTACAGAGACACCGTGAATGTCATGCAAAGAAAATGATTGATAAATTGATCTTTGTGAGCATCGTGCTGTGTGAATGTAACTCTGCTCCTCATGTGTCGAGGATCTACTGTGGCTTCCTGCGACGACACGATTTATATTTCAAATGCCACGTGAAGTTAAAAGTGATTAAAAAGGTCAAAGTTGCTGCTGTGGTGATGTGTGTGCATGTTTGTCGATGACGACGGACTTTAGACTTTCGGGATCTTGGACGAGTTTCTCACTTGGAAGACAGTTGTGAGATTAACAGATCGCAGCATGGAGGAGATTCATCTACGAGTTTGATATCGATGTGAGCAACATTTCACCAACAGTCAGAAACTGGATCTTCGTCCAGGGTTGAACAGATTGTTTTTGTGCTCACATTTACATGTAATCTGAAAACCTTTGTGGTTGTGGAGGCTGTTAATCCATCCGCAGACTGAAGAGACAAACACTTGTACATCAGGCAGCGTCTCTGTTTTTTTGCTTGGCGTCAGATGAACTTCCTGTCGCAGCTTTCTGTTTCTCGTCCTGCTCGAATGAATATTTATTAATAAAGATGGAAGCGAGCCGTCTGTGCAGTGAGTTGTCGTGTTTATCATTTTAAAAGGTGTTGAGTGTTGGTAGAGCTGGTGGATAGATTTCCTTCGGTGTTTCTCTGCTCGCTCTGCTGCATCTGTCCACGCCTCGTTAACGCTCACGTGAAGCCATCGAGCGCCTGTGAGCAGACTCGGCTCTGACACCGGACCTCTGGGGAGGCTCGGTGCCGTGGCGCTGGATCCTTTGAGTCCTGGCATCTTGGGAGTGCAGAGGCCAGGTAGACGCTGACTGAGGAGCCTGATTACTGCATAACAAAGTGCGAAACTGCCGATCGACGATCGCAGGAGTGTCCAACAGAAATACCTGTTTTCCTTGAGACTTCTGCACGCACAGAAAAAAAAAGTATCTTTTACTTCCACTCGTGAAAAATGGGAACATTTACATTCCTGCATGGTGTGAAGTGAACAGAAAGACAGGGCGGGTAGTTCATGTCCACAGAGACGGAGACGACAGCTCCACTTACAGTTTCTCAGCTCAAACTTTCACAGAAAATCCAAAGACGACGACAAAGTGAGTGACAAACACTCAGCAACAGAGACGGGACACACAGGACAAAAAGAAACACGAAGCTTCATTTCCCTTCTTCTCCGTCCTCCCCACATATCGGCTCTGGACTCGAGGGGAGGCGGCTCGGCCTCGAGGCGGAGCGCTGGATGTTCAGTCATCTCCGAGAAGACGAGCGGCATTGATCAGATCTGACATTGAGACTCGAGGCAAAGACGCTGCTAATTGGGAACAAGAAGACGTGCTGGGTGACGGCTGAGCGCTCGGCTTCATTTTCGCTGGTCGTTTCGTGTGTGGAGTCATCCAGAGGCAGAAACTGAATCTTTACTGTGTTTTTTTTTTTTTCTTTCAAATATAGAAAAACAGAAGGCTGAGAGAGCGGAAGGTGTTGATTCTCGCCTGAGACGAAACATTATAGAAGAAGAGAGAAGAAGAATTATATAATCTGACTGAAACTCTGACAGACTAATATCTGAGAACTTTACAAGTTGTGCAGCTTCAGTGTCGGAGCAACGCGTCGCTTTAAACAAAAGTAAAATAGAGTTATGGATGTAAACCAGCAGCATGCGGACAAAACTGTTTATGAGACGTATTTGTTTGAACAGATAAATGACCAGCTGACTCCCAAAATATCAAGAAAGAAGGAAAGAATTTCCTATTTCACTTTTGTATCAGCTTCACTTTTGTAGAATTTCAATCGACCAAAAACTGCTTAATGAATTCAAATTTTAAGAATTTTATTTCCCCGTTTATGCATTTGTAGAAAACACAGTTTACATGCTGAATATTGATATCTAGGAACATTTTCCAAACTAAATAAAGCGGATAATAAACCCAGGCAGGCTTGTGATGGAGGAGCAACTGTGAAGACATTTTATCAAACCTGGAATACAGTCACAGGAAATGAGTCCTGGAAAAAAAAAACAAGTCGTAATGAGCACGCTATGAATTTGCTATGCAGATTTATGGGCCGGCTTCAAAAAGCCGAGCAGAACGAGTTCAGATTGTTTTTTTTCTTCCGCTTCATCTCCGACTGCGGAGCAGTTTCTTCACGGGGGGAAAGTTTGGATGGAAACAGCTGAAAAAGTTTTCAGTTTTTTTATTTCGTGCAGCTGTGAGGCTGAGCTGCGACACTCTGATGCACAGTGTGAAAAAAAACGTTTAATATTGTGAGCGATCGTTTGATTTGTTGTGTTGCTAATCACTCAGTCGCGCCCCCACGCAGAGGACGGAGGAAGAAACACTGGATGGAGGTGAAATGATCCTGTTGGACTCGTATCATATGATGTTCGATAATCTAAAAGATTCATTTTCAAAACAATAAACTCTCAGTTTGTTGCAACTGAAGTAAAATCTCATCAACACACGACACCGACAGCAACATGGAGCCAAATGGTCTCAGAAAAGATCATAAATAAGATGAAAATCACCAAAAACTGCCTGACAGGGGAGCCGGAGCAGCTCCACAGTGCTTCAGTTACGAGACGACGTCACTAACTGAGGCTGTCGTCTTTATAATGACGTATTTTCACAGTCTGATATTTAATTAGTTTGATTATATTGACTCTAAAACTGAAATGACTTTTGATCTCGTTGATTTGTGCCTTCGAGACTCTTAACAGTTCATTCTGCCGCTGTCGTTGCTGTGAAGGTCGTGAAGTCTTGCAGCGAGCGTCCATGTTTTCCTGCACTTGGAAGCTTTTAAATTGGAAGTCAGACACACCGACTGTCCTGCACACCTGCTGATCCTCAGCATCCAGCACACCTGTCCACCAGCGTCCTCGCTGTAAACACCTGGCCGCTGCAGTCGGTCTCTGCTGGACTGTGTTGATGCTGCATCAAACTCTAACGTCTGTTTTTCCTGTCCGGGGTCCCCAGCTGGTCTTTATCAGCCTCCACCTTGGAAAACAAACCACATCCTCTCCTGCCTCCAACTCCCACAACCAAAATGGCAGCCAGCCATCTGCTCCTCCTCCCTCCCTCCAACGCTGCCGTGAAAATAAAATCTGCAGCAGCTCACAGTGTGCTGCTGGGTCCAAATCAGGTCAGTGTTTTCAGTTTGAGTTTGTTTGCTGCCAAGTTTTCTTTTTTAACTTTATTGCCAGAATGCATGTTAGCCCAGTACGTTCCTGTAAAACCACAGATAAGGTTAAATTAATAAGTTTCGTTATGCTCTCTTGTCTCACCAGAGCGTAAGAAACCATCATGGTTTCACCTGTTTTGATGCACAAAAACATCTGGAAATGTCTCCTGGTGTCGTGATCTGACCAGCAGCTGGACGTTTGGCAGGTTTACAATAATCATCACTTCCCTTTATCGAAGCGACAGCTCTTAATTAATTTGACACCATCTGATCGAACAGGTAAGCCATCAGAGTTTACTTGAATGTCGGGAAAATCCTAACAGATCAAGCAAACGTTCACGCGGGGCTGGACTGAGGCAGAGCGGTCCAAAACATGAGGGGTCAATAAAAACACGAGGCGAACGATGGAAACGCTCGCTGCATCTACATCTGGGCGGAGCAGACGATCACAGGGGCGGGAAGGCATCTGGAACCTGAGGAGGTTTGGACGCCACCACAAAACAGGAAACAGAAACACGACCTCAACGTGACGAGACACGACAGACTGCCTGACTTTTAGCAGCGCCGCTGTCACGCCCGGCTTGTGATTCTGTTTTTAATTGCTCTCTTTCTACTATAACTGTCACTTTTCTATTTACGCTATCTGCATTTATTTCCCTCCTTCCCCCCTCTGGAGGCCAACGAAGGCTCATTTATTTTCATCTTATCTGATTTAGTAAAGCGCCAACAGCTCTTTACAGTCGATATGATGGGCGAGCAAGCTGATATTGGATGAATCAGCCCTCCAGAGAGAAAGTAAACAGCTACCTTCCACATTCCTCCATCCTCCTCCAGCGATCGCCTCAGAATGACACGATCCCGTCTGTGATGGATGTGAGAAGAAGAAGAAGTGTGAGTAAAAGTTTGGAACTGCCAGAAGTTTCCCACAGAGAGACTGACAGACTGTTCCAGGGCCTCGTTATGTCAGCGCAGCGACGTTATAAATATTCCCCCAGATACAGGAGGCACTAAACTCCAGGTTCTGTAATTCAGAATATTTGTGTAGATTTCCTTATTTATGTGTACTAAAAAACATTTAGTGTGGATTTTCTGCAGCGTTTCATGAATGAGGCTCCGGTAACTGACTCTCCAGATTCCTGTTTATCTATTAAAAAACATGGATGCCTTTTGTGTGGATTTAGGATCAATATTCTGCTGCGTCGCTCTAAAATTAGATGTTTCTAGCATAAAAATAGCACAATGTGTGTCACGGTTAAACGAAGGGGATCCAATAAACAGAGGAAGGACGGCAGGCAGGAGGGTAACTAAAGCCCAAAATCCAAAATCCAAAAATGTGCAAGAAAACAGAAATAGGGGAAAACCAAGAACCAGCAAAGTACAAATCAAAAAGGATCAAGAAGCAAAAACCAGAAACACATCACAGGAATATGGGCGGGGACGTCTCAGATTCTGACAGAGAAACGGATCATTTCATGAGGTTGTGGCCCCAGTGCATCATGGGATGTTGTAATTAAACTGTTCGAACACACTCCTGGTCGAACACGAGACAGACTGTCAGAGTCAGACGGGCAGAGAGAAGTGTAAAGGGTGAAAAACAGACAAAGGGAGGAAATTAAAAACACATGACAGAACTTCAAAATAAAACAGGAAGTAACTTGACAACATGGATGTGAATGTTGTCGTCGCCGTTAGCTTCAGCATGGCAGCATCTCAAACAACGTGATATTAATGAGCGCTTGGTGAACTAGTGAGAAATAACGATCAGCAGGCGTGACGAGTCTTCATCCATCTGGTCGCTCCGTCTGTCGGCGACTCACATCTGCTCACCAGCAGCTTTGATCTGACGAGCGTCATCGTCGTCGTCGCTGATTCACTAAATCTCACTTTGTGAAGAGGAGCGAGGAAACACATCACGTTCACATCATCACCACCGACTGGAGAAATCTTTTTTTACAGACGGTGACGGAGAAAAGCCTCGTCCCTGGTGGTGAAGGTGTGTTTTCAGCAGCTGCACTGAGAAGTTTTACTGAACTATTTTGCGTCTGTAAGTGTATATTTTGTTATGTTTCTGAGTACAAAGTCCCAGATGTATCCACACATGAGCTCCTAGTGCTTGATAAGATCAAACATTTCCCTGCACTGCTATTTACCATCCATCCACCTGATGGACCTCTCTCTCTCTCTCCTCCCATCACCTGGCAGCTCCACCCATCAACACACCTGTTCCCATTTCCCTCATCTGCTCTGCAGTCGCCCTGGCCCTCCTCCTGGCCCTCCTCCTGGCCCTCCTCCTCCTGGCCCTTCTTCTGGCCCTCCTCCTCCTGGCCCTCCTCCTGGCCCTCCTCCTCCTGGCCCTCCTCCTCCTGGCCCTCCTCCTGGCCCTCCTCCCGGCCCTCCTCCCGGCCCTCCTCCTCCTGGCCCTCCTCCTTCCGGCCCTCCTCCCGGCCCTCC
>JARJLU010014582.1:0-85654 GCA_030272975.1 Sparidentex hasta
ATTAAACTTTATACCCATAAGGGTACATTATAGTTCAAACAGTCCCTCCTACTCACTGAAAAAATCCTGAAATTGAGCAAATTTGACCAGATAAGTGTTATTAGACAGGGTTTGTTCAGCAGCGTGCTTGATCCAGTAAGACATGTTCAAATGTCCTCACCTCAACTGAGCTAGTTGCAGAATATTCTGGTTTTCAATCAAGTTCAAAGTCTGCAATACTGCCGTTGAGTTACTCACTGATGATCTGTCCCGCCTGTATCACAACAAGACACGATTATAACAGGAAGAGAAGCGGGAAAATAAAGGGAATCGCAGGGCTCCGTTTTTGTTTTCCGTTGGCAATATTCACTCGACAGTCTGTTCATAATCCAAGATTTGTATCTTGTTAAAACATGTCCGGTTATTCTCTGCAAAGAAATCTCTCTGCTGCATCCACCGAGTCAAACGCTCGTGTCGCCCTGCTGCGAGTATCCACTTTCAAGGTTGCGGGTAAAAACATCCCATACTTCTGGGAACCCTGCGACCCTCAATGAAGTCTAGCGTTAGCCACGGTACAAAGCTTGTGTGACTATTAAGACTAAGAATTTGAAGAAGAAAACAGCTTAAGATAGATGGAAAAGGAGAGAGACACAGTAAACACAGCTTTCGATCTCATGGAAGTCACGGCGGCATCTCAACACCAACAGCACTAAAGATATGTGGCAGGTGATTCAAAATGTCACAGGAGCAACGCTGCCAGATGAGCTGAACACATTTTAAGCTTTTAACCACGGCGGCTATGAGAAAACTGCTGCAGAGAGTGAATATAAAGATGATATACCTGGTCGTGTACTAAAAACATGTACAGATCAGCCGGGTGACGTTATTACTCACATCTCACTCTCACAGAGGACTGTTTCCTCCTGCCTCAAGAAACCCATCATTGTTCCTGTAGCTCAAAAGTCTGCTGTGTCTAGTCTTAATGAGTACCACCCTGTGGCTCTCATCGAGTTCTAATGAGGTACTTTGAGTAACTGGTTCTCCAGCACATCAAAGATCAACAGCCCTTCCAGCCAAGACCCTCACAAGTATGCTTCCAGAACCAACAGATCAGTGATTTGAAGCAAAATACTTGCAATGTCTTACACGGCTGTGTTATTGCAGTTACAGTCTTTGGCAACGTGAAATGAGCACTGTGACTGTCAGCCCTTTGTGGGAAATAAAGAGCTTTACATTCAGAAATCTACAGTAGAGAACAAATATCAGGGTGTGAGACGAGGGGACAGGCCTTTCACCTCAGGTGTAGAGAGTTGTCAGAGTTAGAAAAGGTCAGGATGTCATATGAGGAACAATTCTCTTAGCCTAAGGTATCAACGGGAAGGTAGCCAAGGCACTTACTGTCCAGTAAAACATCAAAAGGTAACTGCCTAGGAAGGCATAATCAACACAAACATCAGAGCATCAGTGCTTTGAGGAAGGCATAAAGTATGTAACCACTCCTCTGTTGTATATCCTCTAAGTCAAGACAATCTGGAAGACTGGAAAGATCCCTGTGGGTCGTCTCTCCGTGGTGCATGTATTAGAACGATCTGAGTCATCACATCTAGTTTATAATTCTTTAGAGAATTAGCAGCTCTACCTCAACAGAGTGAGAGCCAGACAGGGTCCGCTATTTACATTTTGTTATGTCCAGCCAAAAAACGTATCTTCGTTACATCACAACACATTATAACAGCATCAGTGTGATTATAAGCAGTTTGCTGGACAACAGGTGGAAACACGTTAAACCCAAGACACACAGAACTCAGTGCTATGATGTAGGAAATGACATGCCTGCGTGGCTGTATGTGGCTGTATGCCGGCGCTGCTTAGTTCAGTGTGAACAAACAAAGGCAGTGCAGAGGTGAGCCTTCTTCGCAGCGATATTGTGGAATCTCTGAGAATCTTCATCACATATCACCTCCATGGTTAAAAAAGCATAGAAAACAATAAAAGCTCTAAGTAACTTAACAAGACTATCGTCCAGAGCCAATGACAGACACATCAATGAACATTGAACCTTCACTGACTAATTTTCCATTTTGAGTGTATTGAGCAGAATTCTGATATTGCCACTCTGCCCTTCACTTTCACTCACTGTGAGCATCAGCATTAGTGTTGTATCCCTCATCATGCTCAGCACCATTCATCAAGCATGCATCAGACTATAGAGGGAGCTACAGCTGATAACCAACACGTCATCCTCTTTGAGTTTCATAAGGGCACAAGGTCATTTTCTTCTTTTGGAGTATGGATAGGCAAGCCATTTCTTTCATTTCTGTTCAATTTGTATTTAATTATGTTAAATGGTATAAATAAATAAATAAATAAATACACAAATAAATGAAGAACATTTCTCAGCCATTATGTTACATTACATCATGTCTCAGAAGAAGCATAAATTTTCATCTGAGATTATGGCACAAAGGACTACAACATCCAATTCTGTAGACTTAAAAATGTCAACATTTCTCCCAGTCACAGTAGCAGAACTGTATCACCATGCAAGATTTGTGTGTTAGCTAACTTAGAACTTATTTCAGATCAACATGTCGATGCAATTGTGATTTTGGAAAAAATCATCCATACACTCTTATCACATAGACTGCCTTCTTAGGCATTCCTTTTCTTCCATTCTTCTAGCCTTTATGCACAACAACTTCCTTTTCTGCTTTGGCAGATGAAACGCTCTAAGTGTTTTGAAGGGAAACACTCATCCAAATAATGTGTTTATCCTGAGACACTAGATTATAGATCATGTTACTGGCCGTTTCAATAAGGGTCATGAATAGTAAATCCAATCATTTATGTTGGCCTCATTTTTAATATTTAAGTGCTATTTCTGTCTATAGCTTCTCATTTAGTTTCAAAATATTACTTTCTGCCACTGCAACAGCCTACTTCCCCCACTCTGTTAATCATTTTCAATAATTTTGAACCCAAATCTTTCATTTTCATGTTACCATAGCAGTATATAGACATATACATGGATGTTTTTGCCCATGTTCCTTTGTTGGTTGGTTGGTTTGTCAGCAGGATTACGCAAAAATCACTCAGCAGATTTCCACCGAAACACCGGGAGACTATTGTCTCATCCAGTTTTGGGTATTTTCAAAATGTTTAACGTTGCAGGGAATAATGCATGGATCTGGTATCTATGAGTGAGTGCAGTTTGATGCCGATCCAAATACAAATCCGGATCTAGCAGATTTAAATATGTTTTATTAGATATAGATTTAGGCCTGGTTTCATATTAGACAGAGTTGGACTGTTTCAGTGAACAGAAGTTAATCAGAAGAGATCAGTGTGACAAAGGTTAGAATATTAAAACTCTGAAAATAACCAGGCCTTTCCTTTAAAATCCTATGTCGTGATGAACATGTCCCCACACTTTTAAACAAATAGTTACAAAATTCAGTTGTCCCATGCTCACTGAGATGAAAGTAAAACCTGGCCAGACATTAACGACAGTTATAAAACACACCAGGGTTCTAATGTAGACTGAAGATTTCATGATTGCCCCTTTAGTATGTTTACCCTACAAAAACAATGAGCTTTGTCTGAGTTCTTGAGAGACCAGATGTTAACTCCTGTACAGCATTGATGGTGGATGCTCGTAAGTGCTGACAGACATGCTCATGTACAGGACAGATCAGCTGTATGTGACTCGGTATGTTCCCGGCCAGTTCAACTGTTTATGAGTTTAGGGCATTTTGCCAGATGTCCACCAACCAGCTGGCTAACCACCAACATGTTGGCATCACTGTATGTTCACTACTAACTGTCAGTGTTGCTGACTTATGAAACCACATCGTGAGCTCTGCCTGGTGTGTAAATGTTCTCCAGTCATAGTAAATAAGTCTTGTAGAAAGTCAGTGGTTTCACAGGCATGAGTTTTTCTGTCAGTTACTGGTAGATTCCAGCAGTGGCACTCTTACTTTCTACAAATAAGATGCGAGAGGCTTTGCCATTAACCATGTAATGCATACACAAACCCTCTGAGCTCCAGTTGACTCTCTCCCTCCTTCAACAGTGGATCTCATAGGCGATCTGAGAGTCCATGAACAGACCTGTGTGATTTAAAAACAGCCCTTCAGCCTCTGATGTGATCACAGGCTCGGCCTCCCCACCCTCCCCCGCCATTCTCCTCATGGTCCGTATGTCGCCCTCCTGCTGCTGCTGTTGCTGCTTGTTGGGGGCCAGAGTTGGACTCATGGTCTGGCCTGGCCCTGAGGACAGGGTATGGCTGGAGGTGTCAGATGGAGCGGGGCATCCCAGGTTGGTGGTAGAGACGGCTGTGGGTGGAGCAGGAGGCAGCACGGGCTTGGCCCTGTTGAGGACATACATCTCATGGCCACGCTCATCACGGTACTCCTCCAACTGGGCGAAGGTGGTGGGGCCGTCAGAGTAGTCGTTCACATACAGGATGCTCTCCTCCTGCAGGTTACAGTTCACATTCACCACTATCAGGGTACAACTTATACATTATTATATTAATATTAGAAATGTTGCATTTGTACTGAATGTCACACATTTTCATTGTAATAGGAGAAAGTAAGACTTTATCATGCCAGGTAAGGAGATGGTTGTCCATCAAAGTTTTGTAAGTAATATATTATAACATGTACTCAAACCAATTTAATACTACTTATACATCTGCACATCCATCAAAAACAATCAAATTTGACTTAAGTGAGCTCATTGCCTGGATGTCTTATCATTTGTTTATTACAGTTCCACTGTCCTTTGGCTGCTGTGATGAGGAAATGTTCCCGTTTGTGGGACAAATGAAAGAAATTCTGATACTGATTCTGAATTACTGCACTTAAATCACAATAAACAGAAAACTTTTGGTAAGCACCTTTAAGCCCTTGCACAATTTGTCTCCACCATGCATCAGCTGATCAACCACAGACCTCCAAATTTTGCCTTACTGAAAGATTGATCTCAAATAGCAAATGTACCTCTACTTCTACCATCTGTGCACGCATTGGTCTTAAAATCAGATGTAGTTGGGCGCAGCAGTGGTTCCATTGGTGAAGCATGTGCCCCATAAACAGAGGCTGTGTTTTCGCTGTAACGGCCCAGAGTTCATGTCAGACAGGATTAGGGGTGGGAATTGTCAATTTATCAATATCAATGCCATTATCGATTCTGCCTATCAATCCAATTCATTATCAATTCTCATATCGATTCCTGAGTAGTTCATTGAGTGGCAAAAAAGGAGTTCTACACGTCTAGATCCTGGGTCAGATTTGTATGCGCTTCTTTTAGCGGAGAATATCTCAACTGTTATAGACTAATATTACCCCAAAGAACAACGTGGGATGTGTGCAAAATCTCTACCCGGGGCGAAAGTCCTGAAAATGTATTATTACTACTATTCCCTGTTATCACTATTATTACACTACAGGGGAATGGGACTTTTTTTTTTTTTCGTTTATAGATATCCTCATAAATGTCTCAATCTTCATGTTAAGAGAAATACTTTTTGTATTACACTTTGTCTTAAAAATAAAATACAACATGCAAATTAGGTCATTAAATGCGCACACATATAAAATCTTGAAGCTACAGATTTTCTGAGGTGATCACAATGTTTCCAATGACCATGTAGATTTCTGGTTTGAATATATTTAATTGTCTTTCTGTAGATGTCCAGTGTGGATGTCGTGTCTCTCCTGTTTGTGTGAAAACTGGCATTTAAATTATATACAGGCATTTTATATCCAACCTTGCTGTTATCATTGGAACGTTAACTTAAAGTGAAAAATACAAAACAGCAGGTTTATTTCCTGTGTTGCAAGGTAAAACTTTCACAATGGAGTCCAGGTATGGGGATGATGATGATGAGAGCTCATTCAGTGATTTTCACAACTATTGCCTCCCTTGCATTTGCAGTACTCGCAACAACGGATACCAGCTACCCGACAGGGACGGCCATTCAAGGATTTTAGATTCCAATCTCAGGGACTAATAAACTGCCCTTTCTTACAAAATCATAAGCATCTGCATTTAAGATTGAGGTGGCGTCTGTAAATGGTGCTTGGATCCGAAGCTGCTGTTGATAATGGGCTCTTTGTATATGTTTAGTTGCATAAGTTGAGTTGCAAGCGGTCCTCTCAAAGTCCATCTTAAGGACATTACTATCGAACGCATCGATGGGCAGGTCGTCAGAAGTCTCCATGTCCATTGATGGTTTGAGACATCTGACCAAGAATATTTCCTCCATTTGTATTGCACTCTCTGTTAGCTGTTGTTAGACAGTTGACATTGAGAATCAGAGAAGAGTTCTCTGGTTTGCGGACAGTGTTCAGAGCTGCAAGTTTGGTTGATATTTTGCAGGTTGTATTGCACCCAGTCAGCGCATGTAGTGCTGGGAGACACTGGCTGCGTCTCAGTTCAGGGGCAGCATCCTTCAAGGACCCATCCTTCGCCTCCAGCAGAGGCAGGGTCCTTCAGACAGACCCGCAGGCCGCGTCAGCCGGGTGTTAAATGGGACAGTCTAGCCTTCGAAGCATTTCCTGGTTGCGTCACCAGATGTTCCCGCCTCTACCCGCACGTCACTATTTACGCAGCCCAGGTGCGTGAAAGTGACAAGAAGAGTAAAGTTTGACTGTCAGATCTGTTCCGAGTTGCAGGAATTCCTGATTTCCTTTTTAATCCTCCTCCATGTGGAGCAAGAGGAGAAGCGGCTGGTTTATCTCGGGCTGAGAGGACCGTGGAGAGGTAAACCTGTTATTGATCCCACAGTAATCTTATCAATAGTATCATTATTAGCTGGCGAACAGTTTGGGGTCATTAACATACTGATACATTACGTTAATGCTGACATATAAACTGCTGATCGCCACATATGGTTTTATTTTAATTTTAAAGGTATTGTATTTAAAAGGTTTGGTAGATAGTTTTGTTTGTTGTAATTTTGTATGATTATTATTATTATTATTATTATTATTATTATTATTATTATTATTATTATTAAGAAATTATAATTCTTGCCTCTTTGTTAAAACATTCTCAGTGACATGGCAGCCATGGACCGAGTCAGAACTGCAGACCCAGTTGATGGACGATGTGGTGGACAGAGGAGACTGGAGCCCCAAACACCCTGAGTACCGGCCCAGATGATGTCCCACTGACACCATCCAGCCCAGCAGCACTGCAGGGACTCCTGCTCAGCCTGTTACTGTCCAGCATCTGTAACTGTTTAATACTGTTTTTAATCACAATTGTTTTTGTTAATAGTGAATAATAATCTGTAAATAGTTATTTATGCTGATATTTTGTCAGTAGTTATAAATGTTAAGACCTTGATAATAAAATGAGACATTCAATCCCTTGTTGTCCCTGAAAAGTAGCACTTGATGCAGTTTGCTGTTATAAATTGTACTTAAGTACTGAAATACTATAAATAAAGCACATATGAGATGAGACGTGACAGTGGAGCGACTTGAACCTTTGTGAGTTATAAAACCATTAACATAACTTCCTTTTAGAGGTTAGCAAGTCACCTTCCACTTATTCAGCAGGATTAAATGTGAGTCATATTTCAAAAAACGCCCATTTGTGCTTGTTAAGCTAACTGCTTGTTAATGAGAGTTAAGAATAATCTGATATGACAGCATCTGTGTCGGCGGTTTATCTTGCCACAAATCTTCAACTTCTTCCAGATATTGAGTTTACTGTGACTGTTGTAAACACTGCTGTTCCTACTAACAGTCACAGTAGTCATTCTTGGTTTTGTCACATTGTTAGATGTGTAGCCTGTATTTCTAGTTTGCACTTGCCCTCCAATATATAGCCTAATAATAAACCAGTGTTTCATTGCTTTTTAAGAACTGCAGCTGAATTGCATGTCTTCTAATCCTCAGTATTATGATGATGTGAATAAACTCATGTTGACAATAATGCTTTCAGTAATTTAAAATGCTTCTATGCGTACAGTAAGGTTAGCGTCACAAATACTATGGCACATATAATCAGCGACACTAAAACCTGTTGTTGTAAACTTGACAGGAGAGATAAAACCCTCCAGAGGAAACTAAACCAACTGTCTTCATTAAAGAAGACACAGCAGTGCTCCTCCTCCTCCTCAGTTAAACATCAGTTTCTTTGCTCAAATGCAGTCAAACAGAGTTGTTGATGGGACAGATGATTAAAAGACGGCAAAAGCAGAGGGTCCAGCAGCTGACGACCACATCCCTGTCCCTGTTTAATAGCGATGCTCCAGGTCTTGGCGCACCTGGCTCTTAAAGGGAATGGGAGATGAAGCTCTGATTGGTTTAATATATGTTATATTATATATTATAATATCTGTAATATTATTTATGAATAAAACCCCTTTGGCCCGTGTGCCTCACTTTGCACCAAGATTTTCCGCCGTCTCACTGGCAAAATGGACTTGTTCCATGCGCCATGGACCGTTTAAACACAACTGTTAAACATGGCAGACCTGTTCCGTCTGTAGATATGGAAGCTCATTCTAAGGTAACTACAACACAGCAATTCTTAGTTTCAGATGAACTTATGTACCAATGAAAACTTAAGAATTAATATTACATTCCAATTCTGCCGAAAGATTCTCCTACAACCCCCTAAATCCTTCACACCGAACCTTTAAATATTTGTTCACATGCTTTTTGATGTCTTCCCTTTTTGTTTTTGTTGTTGGTTTTTGCAAGTTAAGACCTTGGTGACTAGGTGACCAGGTGACTAGCTTACTAGTCTGCATGTTCATATGGTGGTCATCTGTATTCAGCTGTACTTGGGTTGACATTATCGTAGTGTGCACTGGCTGTTACTAGATGTTCCTTTAGAGTCCATATTACCTTGTGCGCTTCAAAAGCTTTCTTTTTTCCTTAAAGCCTCACACAGACAGTAGATCATAGTCCCAAAGTAAAGGTTTAGAGTTTAAACATTGCAAACTGTGAATAGCCTGCTCTCACCAATGTATTATGTCAGAAAGCAATTGCTTGTTATGCATATCAAACCTTGTGTTTAGGGCTTTGTGTTTAGGACTGGGACGAGGTGATAGTACCTGCGGAGGCTGAGAATAGCCCCTCTCACATAGAGACGCTGCATTAACGCCGCAGCAGTCACTTACGGGGACAGAGGCTGTTTTCTGGGGGAAAGTTCACTGAAGTCTTGGTCGGGTCATCGCTGTGATTTCTATCATCACAGCCACTCGAGTGAGTTAAAGGTTTTTGACGGTGACAGACGCTGTTTTTTGGGCAGAAATGTGACGAAGAGTCGGTAGGAAAGGTGGGAGGGCAGATACTGCTCCACCAACTGCGACAGTTACGGTTACTACGTTACTTTTGTTTGGTCATGTAACATTAACTTAATCGTTAGATCAGTTGACTAATCGAAAAAAATAATCACTAGATTAATCATTTGAAAAATAATCATTTGGGACAGCTCTAGATGAGTTGTTCCAAAAATATATCCCGCCCTTAAATGTATAAGTGTAATAAATTGTACAGTCAAACAGAGACACACCTTATCAGCTCCATCAGCTTCCTTCTCTCGTTGGTGATGACGGCTGTAGATCATGGCAACCAACAGCAGAGCAGTCAGAGCCAGCAGGCTAATGCCCACAGCAATGGCAGTCTGAGTGGCAGCTCCCAGAGAGCTGAAGGCCATGCTGCCCAGAGCGTACAGGGGCTCCCTGCTCACATCTGAGCCCAACGCAGGACCGTGGCTCCTTAGCCGGGGCCAGGCGGGGGAGAATGGCGAGGACACCTGGGACCATGTGGCCCAGATGGAGGAGGAAGAGGAGGAGGAGGAGGACGTAGATGAGTTGATGGCGAGCTGAAAGGTCACCCTCGCCACACCCCCTGCATTCCAGGCTTCACATTCATAGAAACCTGCATGAGCCACAGTTACATTACTGAGAAACAACATTCCACTGCCAGTGTCAGGGTCAAAGCGCTCCCCTTCAGTTTTCTGCAGACTGACTCTGCCTTCCTCTGACGGCTCCTCTGCTCTGCCCACTGCACCTCCTCCAGCACCCAGCTCCTGAACCAGGCCCCTGGGAGAAAGCACCACTTTACCCTGGGATGCCTTCCTCCAGGTCACCTGTAAAGAATTGTAGTGTTTCATGATCAGTGACCTTGTTAAAAAAGTTGTAATTACACAATTAATCATTTGAAAAAAATTATGTTACATCAGTCAGTCAGTCAGTTAGTCAGTCAGTCTATCAATCAGTCAGTCTGTCTGTGGAGAGATTTTTGGCAGTGAGATAGCATCACAAAGACACAATGTAGTCAGTAAACTTCACAGGTGTGTAGTTGAGATCAAAATAAAAACTTAGTTTTAAGATAGGTGTGGTCTGACCCATGATGACTGAGTGTTGAGTAGTACTGGGTCTGAACATGAACATGATAACAGTATGAGTCACAATTGATTGCACATGAAACTTTTATTGACATCAGAATGGACATTCTCTCACACCCTTCACATTCCAAAATAAGAAGCAAACGACCAATCCTCATGTAATGGCATACAAACTACCCCTACCTGTGGCCGAGGGTAACCAGAAGCATGGCAGGACACCCTCAGGCTCTCTCCGAGGTGCACAGCTAGCCGCCTGGGCTCCAGCTGCACCAGCGGTGGGATACACACCAGGCTATTGAGGGGGACCTCCACAAGGCTTAGGTGAGAGAGACGTGGCGGCTCTGTACAGACGAGCCGACGTTCTGCAGAGCTGAGCAACCGCTGGCCCTCCTCATCAATCCAGCTCCTCAGCCAGTGGAGAGCACAGTCACAGCGCCATGGGTTGTCTGCAGCAGAGCACAGGACAGGACCTTAGATCAGGACCCCTTGATGCTGAACAAGTCGGGGTCCTGGCCATTGGTGTTGGTATGAAGAGGACATTTCAGTGAACTGAAGGCAATGTTTTGTATTGAGTTAACAAGGTACATACAAGTCACATAAGGAGACTTTGATTTGGTCTTAAACCCTCTTTTGGACCAAAGGCGGCAACAGCACTAAATCAAGGTATGAAAGACTTGGGCATAATTCACATGTGGCGAAATCTCTATCCAAACCAGAGGGATTTCTCTTTCTTTTCACCAATGCATAACACACACTCAGCCACAGTGATAGAATGCTCCTATTTAGCAGCTACCTTCTCAGATCATAATCCCATCAAATTCTCCTGGATGAATGATACCCCACACCCCACAACCTGCAGGTGGAGATTTAAAACTACATGTTAAAAGACCCTGAATTTATTTCATATATGACTACGAATATTGAAATATTTCTTGATGTCAATTTAAATTCCTCCTCACATGCCAACATTTGGGAGGCTCTTAAAGCCTATATGAGAGGTCAAATGTTGTCATACAATGCCCACAAGATAAAACTAATTAGAGAGAGACTAACCAAATTGGAAAGAGACATTAAAAAGCAGGAGCAGGATTACATTGCCACCAAAAAGGAAGAACACCTAACAAAAACAAGGAACTCCAAGCCATTAATTCTTTACAAAATAACAAGACTCCTGGGCCAGACGGCTTCCCTGTTGAATATTATATGGCCTTTTCAAAAAAATTGACTCCCCTTGCTAACATGATTAAGGAAGCTCTAAAAAATAAAAAATTACCAGACTCAATCGCAACAATCACACTGCTTCCAAAACCAGGTAAGGACAAACAGAAATTTGACTCCAACAGACCCCTCAGTGTTAAATGCAGTAAATGCAGATTATAAGATACTATCCAAACTAATTGCTCTCAGACTGGAAGATGTTATACCAAAGATAATACACTCTGACCAAACATGCTTTGTTAAAAATAGGTACGGAGCAGATAACTTACGGCGTCTGCTCCACATGATGAAAACCGCTAAAAAAAAATCCTATGCTAATAATGCCCCAAAGCTAATATTTTAACAAATGATATTCTATCTAACACTTTCTCATTATCCAGAGGGTGCAGGTAAGGCTGTCCAAGCTCCCCCCTGTTCTTTCCACTTGCAATTGAACCACTTCCCATCGCCATCCACTCCAACACCTCCATAGCTGGAATTTAATTTGACACAAGTGAACATAAACTTTCTCTGTATGCAGATGATCTCCTATTATATATAACTGATCCTGCCTCAAAGAATATAGTGTAGTCTCAGGGTATAAATTAAATTACACTAAAAGCGAGATTTTACCACTAAGTATACGGAACAACAACATTAGAGCTCTCGCTGATAGACTGAAATGGTTAGAGACTGGATTAACGAGAAATCCAACATTCCCACATATCCCAAAAGAAACCCCTCTTGAAACCCACCTATGTAACAAAGTACACAGATCAACAAAAGGAATAATATCTTCAATGTATGGTATCATTAATGGAAAGTTGCCTGTTTATGATAAAACATCTACAAAAGGGAAATGGGAAACAGACCTAGGCTGTATTTATGAGGATGCAGATTGACATCTATCTATCATCTATTGGAACAGGCACAGACTGTACTAACCTCCACAAAACACAGGCTAATTCAATTTAATATATTCCATAGGACATACTACACCACTCACAGATTACATAAAATTGACAGCAACATCTCCTCCAGATGTCAGAGATGTAAAGTGAATGATGGTGAGTTTATACACACGCTATGGAGTTGCAAGTATTTTGGAGACATGTCACTGAATTAACCTCAAGGGTAATAGGACATCAAATTGAACATGACCCAAAACTATGGATTCTGGGGGTCACAAGCTCTGCGCATCTCAGAATGTTTGGCAGACATCTCCGCTTGGATAGCTGCACATCACCTCAAACTCAGCCTTAGTAAATCTGACCTCCTCTTCATCTTGGGGAAAGACTGCCCTTGCATGGACCTTTCAGTCACTGTCAAGGATGTCATGGTATCGCCTTCACCGAGTGCGAGGAACCTGGGTGTAATCCTTGGTGACGGACTGTCCTGTGCCCCCAACATCACGTTTGTGGCCCGATCCTGCAGATTTGCCCTCTACAACATCCGCAGCATCTGGCCTTTCCTCACAAAGGATGCAACACAACTCCTGTTCCGACTAAACCGTTGCATATCAAGCATATTCTCCCATGTGAACCCCTCACCTGGGACTTCCACTGGCTTCCTGTTGTGGCCCACATCCGATTTAAGACAATGCTGCGAGCCTTCCAAGCCATCAACGAAACTGCACCAGTTTACCTCCAAACACTGGTCAAATCACACACCCCGGAATTAGCACTTCGCTCTACTACATCATCTGGCCAGCTGGTACCGCCATCACTGAGAGCAAGTGAAGCGAAGTTGCGACTCCCCTCTGTTCTGGAAACTCAGTGGTGGAATGAACTCCTGACCAATGTCAGGACAGCAAAATCCCTCGCCAAGACTCATTAGTTCAGACTTAACCTCGACCCTGCATAGTAAGCCCGCTTCGGACAAAAGTGCCCGCTAAACATCCTAAATGTAAATGTAAATTGTCTCTAACCACATTTTTACATTAATATGTACGTTGGTAATCCAGTCTTACCTGTGATTCGCAGCACCTGCAGGCTGACCAGAGGGCGCAGGGACGCAGGGCCAATTGTGTGTAGATTATTCCTGCTCAGGTCCAGCAAAGCCAGAGAAGTCAAACCAACTAGAGCCTGGTCTGCCAACATCTCTATACTGTTGTGCTGCAAATGGAGCTCCTGCAGACGCTGCACAGACATGGAGGAAAGGATACATATCCATGGAGCTTCATTCAGAAAGGAAAAAAAATGCTGTGCTGAGCGCGAAACTGAAGGTGCATCCTACATAGCTCTGTACTGAGCTTATTGTGAGAAATGTAATAGACACCAGACATATTCTCACAACATGCCTTACCTGTAAGCCATGGAAGGTATAGTCCAGCAGGCGTGTGATGTCATTTCCTGCCAGGTAAAGAATGCGCAGATGTTCGAGCCCCTGAAACATGTCAGCTGTAACAAGGTGGATCCGATTTCCGTTCAGAGCGAGCTCCAACAGCTGACCCTGGTTCTGGAAAGAGCCAGGCTCCACTGCTGAGATGGTGTTGTTCTGGAGAGAGCAACACAAGAAGGTGACCAAAGAAATATATTAGTTGCTGTTACTGTTCACGGACTGCAGCTTCTACTGTCATACTGCTCTACTAAACTGAAATAAGTGGTCAGATTGATGAAGCCCACTAGTCATCTCTGCCTCGAGCTAGTGCCTGCCATGGTTTGAGGTTTGTGGTTGAGCTATTATCTGTTTTAAGTGCTGTCCTCATGATTCGTATTCACTTTTCACTTCCTCCCTTTGTCTGTTTTTCAGCCCTTTCTCAGTGTTCACCTGTGTCCCATCAGTTAATCACCCCTGTTTATTTATGCTCTTGTCTAACGCCTTTCTCTCTGTCAGTTTGTCTGTTCTGTCTGTCATGCGTTTCAATCCTGTTTGATCCTTCCTTCATGTTCCTGCCGGCGTTGTAAGAGTATATTTGGTTTTTACATTTATGTAGTTTTTGTAGTTCTTGTCGCTTTCCTGCTCCTACTGTTTCTGATGCCTTTGGTCGCTTCAACTTTGTATTTTGGTTTTCAGTTTTGATTTCATTTGTTCAGATACCTGCCAGCCCATGTGTCTTACATTTTGATCCCTTTTTGTTTCACCCTGACAGTGCCTTGAAACTACATTAGCTGCTACTAGCAGAACACATCTGGACCTATGACGGCACTGTTAGTAGTAGCATTGTCGGTAATGTAGGGGGGTTCTCAGAGTTATTACTGAAAGGTACGCTTTGGTTTTTGTTCAAGGTCAGAGTCCGGACTGCACATCTCACGTCTTTAAAGATACAAAATAACAGAAAATATATGCAGATATATAGAAATAACATAACAATTGTATAATTATATAGAAATATACACTAGAGGAAGAAATATTACTTTTGAGTCTGAGTCAGGGTTGAGTGTAAAGAGTAGTTTTTTTTTTAATATTCAAGAAACAATTACCAAGGTTTGAACCTTTGTGGCCTCAAAGCTAGATACTACCATTCTTGGCAGGTTTGTTGCTGGGGACCCAAAGACATGCAGTGTCAAATTTAGAGCAAGTCAGATAAACAAGACATTCACTACTAATGCAACTTGTGTATAAACCGCTCTGTGAAGCACTGGGAGAGGGGAGTCAGTTAAAAGGCATTTCACACAGTGTGCTTTAGAAAGAAAAAAATAAACAGTGAAAACAGAGATTGCAGTCAGTGTGCTCCCAGTTTTTAAAAGCAGTGGGAGTGCCAGTGTAGGGAGCTGAGCAATACATGCACTGCTGTTTTCAGGAGCAGCAGCAACCTATAAGACACCACCGACAAAAATCAATATCACTCTCAGTGTAGGCTCTCACTGCATATTGCTTTCTCCAAAGCCAGCAGTATCTTCATTGCCCAAATGTTTAAGTGATTTCTATACTGCTACTGTTATTATACTGTTTTATGTTTTTTGCTAATAACTCATGAATAATAACCTGAGAACCAGAGTAGAAGAAACATTTTTGTACAGTGCGTTCCTCAGATGAAGCTACTTTGACCATGGCCATGTCACACTTCATCCAAACCTCACCAAATTTGGTAAACACTGTATTTAGACTGTTTATCTTTAATTGGTCATCCACATTTTTGATGTGGAGCCTGATGTACTTAATAAGCTTTAATTTGACATATTGAAGCATGGTACCAAGAACGCCACCTTGTTGCCATTTTTATAAAATGCAGCTTTGTCTCTTAAATGCAAGAGATTCAGTTGCCACCCAATTGATTTGTATTATGAGCATATTTCTTTTAAGCCTTTCTGTAAACCATTCAGTTATCAAACCGTTGACCTTTTCAAGCTCTTTCAGCCCTCTTACTTTTCCGATTTTTCAATATTCAGCTTTCAATCCTTTTCAGCTTTTTCAAATATTCAGCTTTTCAGCTTTGTCATACATTCAGCTGGAGAAACTGTTCAACTTTCAAAATGTTAAGCTTTTTTAACCCATTCAGCCTATTATCTTTCAGCCTTTCTGTCTTTTCAGCGTTTGAAAAATTCAGCTTTTTCTGCAAATTCTTGACCATTCATTCACATAGTTTTATACATTTCGGGCAGTACATTCAGCAGATTCAGCAGGCAAGGCAGTTAAAAGGTGAGGGAATAACAAAAATTCAAATTTTCTGAGAATGTGCTGGCATGTTCATGAATTGTCACATATAGCACACACGACACCAACAAAACCTCAAAACCTGTTGTAGGAATTTGTCTGCATGCTCTGGTGGCAAATGTTAAACAAAATCTGAAGTGCCATATTAATTGGTAAAAGTGAGCATGATCGGTTACATATTTGTGCATAACTCAGTAGCAATCCTAATTGAATTAACTGGGTTTTGCGTTAAACATCCTGCATTATCTCCTTTACAATACAAGCAATTTTTGTTTGAATCTGGTGAACCCCCCGTTCAAATGGTGGAACTTTGTGTACGCTGTTCTGATATGCCACATACTTAGACAAACGCTCAGCAGGTAAAAAATTTGCATTTTACAAAACCAGTTCTTTATATCCAACCCTTCAGGTTTATGTGTTCATTACACATAAACCTGAAGGGTTGCTGTGTTCATTACCTGCAGGTACAAGTAGTGTAGATGCCTCAGCAGAGTGAGGTCGTGTCGCCGGATCTGGCCAATCACATTGTCCTGGAGGAAGATGGTCTGGATGGAAAGAAGACAAATAAAAGGAGGGATTAAGGGAGAGTTTCAAGAAGTTTTGGTGTGTGAAAAGCCCAAAAAAGTGTTGCCCGTTCTGTGTTAACAACAAGCACTCACTAAATAACTGCTCCAATGTATGTGGGTCCAAGAAAATGGACGGTGGTCAAAACTATCAAGCGATCAAATGTGACCTTAAAATCTGTTGCAAAACTTGGAATAGTCGACAACTCCTTGCTCTAAGCGAGATCCCCCTACCTGGATTAGTATAGTGGTGCTAAGGAACGGATGGCCATCTCTGGAGACATGAAGGTGACAAAGTTTATTTATAAATCATTTTACAACCCCAGGGCTGCAAAACTGAAACTTAAGTTTTACTCTCTTATGCTACATCACAGAAAAACGACAACAAAAACTACTTTAAAGAGTGGAGTGTAGGCTGAATTGAGGAGTCTCACAGTCTGAGAAGTGAGCTGCTCTGTAGTCTGGTGGTATGTCAGCAGATACAGCAGAGGGCAGTAGGTGGCTGGGTGGGTGTTGTTTTTTAGTATCTTTGGGCTCTGTGCAGACATCTCACTTCACTGATGTCACTGATGCTCTGTAGATGGTACCAGTGATGTTCTGGTGAGTTTGATCACCTGCTGTTTTGAGTCAGAATGCCTTCTATTGCTCCTCTATAAAAGTTGACAAGAATCAGGCACCGAAAATTAGCCTTCTTCAGTTCCCTTAGGGCTTTTACATGAGTGGAGGGCAGTAGATATGCCGGGACCCTCACCAGTGTGCTGTTGGTGTTGAGATCCCTCTCCAGTCTCTGCTGATGTCCCCTCTTTGCCTCCTTGATGCCAGTTTTCAGTCTCTTGATCTGGTGGTGATGTATGCTTCTCTGTCACCTGACTGAAAGGATAAAGCCCTCATCTCTCCATTCATCCAGGCCTTCTGGTTGGGGAATGATCTTACTGTCTGTGTGATCACCACACCATCAACACATTTAATGTTATATTGTATGATGTTACTGAAGATGAATATTCCTCAAGACTGATCATCAGCATCTCTGAGCATTTGATAATCCTGTAAGGCTGCTGTAGCTTCATCTGTCCACTTTGTACTGATGGTTTGACCCTCTTTATCAACTGGGAGTAAGAAGGCAGAAGAAAGCAGAGAAATATGATCGGATTGGCTTAAGTGAAGACATGTGACTTGTGGCTGCCAGTAATATTTGTGTACACAAGATATATCTTCCTCTGGTGTCAATATGAACATGCTGGTGAAAATTTCATCCGGTTCTTCAGTCATGTTGCTGCTGATGACATCACTGAAGCAGCACCAATGAGGGACGATGCACAAGTCTTCTGAGCAAACATATTATTTCATATTGGAACTAGGGGCACAGAAAATAAAACCAAACTACAATTTATAATGGAATATTTATATAGAATGCATAACTCCAGCAATTTATTTAGATCTGCACCAAAAGTTAATAGGGTCTATTTGAGGCTGACCCCCATCCTCCATCCATTTCATGGATACCCTACACACAATCACTTTTGGATATATTTTGATCAGTTGTCTCAATCTACCTACCAACCTACCTACCTACAATCATTATTGAGTAATCCTGCTGGCAAATCAACTGGCCAACACACAGACAAGTGTGAAAACATTATATCCTTGGCAGGCCAGGCCTGCAATTGTATGAGGTGTACTGTAATTGCCTCTGAATCATGATGCAGTTCGACATAATGATGTTTCATACCATTTGTTATTCATTTTGATTGAATACCACTGTTTTAATTTGCTTTTTAACTGAGTTTGATGTGTGCAGTGTTAGGAATGCATTAGCGTACCAAATGGCTGGTTTGTAGGTTCACTCAATAGTTAGCAAGTCGTGCACAGTAGCTCAGCAGGTAGGGTAACCACAGGTAGTACTAACCTGCATGTTTTTTATCAGCCAGTAGAGAGAAGGGCTGTCTTGGTTGTGCTGGTGGAAATAAAGGCTTTGGAACTGAAGACTTCTGTGTCGTTCAGACCAATCACCTGCAGTCAGTTACTAATTAAGTAATTCCATCATTGAAATAGCAGGGAAGCTGCACCTTTTACACACGATGAATGTTTCACAGAATTATGACATGTGGTGAATTGCATGTCATTTCCGCTTTAAGTCTGTTATCATTTGCGATTTATGTAACATTCACTGTAATGTCACACTTTCAGTACAATGAAGCTACCTGTGTAGATGGAGGAACATGTTTGGGGATGTCCCTCAGGCTGGTGGAGCCACATTCCACCGTCAGACTGTAGCAACGACAGCTCAGCGGACAGGAAGGAGATGCATGACTTGGAGTGTGAAGGGACAGGAGGAGCAGAAGAAGTACCAGCAACACAGCCATAACACCAACAGACAGGACTGAGGAGAGAACAATGAACAGGTAAATCATGATGATCTGCATTAACAACTGAGTTTAACTTTTTGACTGACTGGGCCAAGGCAGAAAGGTCCATCCAAGGGAAAAGACAAGTATCAGTGTAACAGATTAGTTTCTACAAAAACAAAAGAGAATTATTTTACCAGCAGCCACGATGGTCATGTCCATCAGACCAATTCTGGTGACTATTGTATGCTCATTGGCCATTGTGGCCACGGTGCCTCGCTCTCTGCCTGTTTTTATTTCTTTCCACGTCCTGCCTCTCTGACGATTCTCTTCAAATCTTACCATCAGCAGAACATTACCAATTGTACTACAAATGTACTACTGGACACAGTAATGTAATCAACAACTGTGGTGTGTGAAATAAAAGTGCAAGCATGAAAGACTTGGCTCTGGGAAAAGTAGCAGTATTGTTGGACGCCCAACCCAATCTTGTACTGCTTCTGTCCAACTCTCACCCGAGATGGAAAGGAAGTGAGATGACTCACTCGTTAGCTACAACCATCATCAGCTCAACCCCAGGAATCAGCTAGCATTTTTGCACATCTGGCTCCCTTGTCTCGGTCTGTGAGTATTTTAAATATGTTTTCAGTAAAACGTGTGTAAAAACGTGCGTGGTTACCACAGGCTGAAGACATTTACATGTTTTGTTCAACGACATAAAATGCCTTATGAAAACATCCCACAATTTAATAACAAGTCCTAGGTGTCTATAAAAGACAGCGGTTGCTAACAAAAGTATAAATGAGACGACAGAGGTTGGCGGGTACATTAAAACGTGGTGAAGGTTGATGAAGGTTCTCCATCAACAGGGTCATGGTAAATCTAAGTGCTGCCTCGCAGGCAGCTGGATTTGTATTAGTTTCTTGAAGATGTTTCAACCCTAACCCCTAACCCTTCCAAGAGGCTTCCTCATTAGAAATGAAGAGAACTGACCTCGATAGAATGTGGTATCTACACACCTTTTACCAGACACTTAACTGAGAAGCCACTGAAAAACTTCAGGCTCTGAGATGAGGGAACCATGCCCTAAAACTGATTTCTGGGTTTTAGGACTACAGTCTACACCACCCTATACAAATACATACTGTTGGGAATAGTTTATTGGTGTAATGTGAAAACAAAATTGTGCAATTTTAACCTGTACATATAAATGTAAAGTCCTAGTATCATCTTAATCTTAATCTTACAGAGGCTGCAGCACACACCTACAAACTGACTCATGATCACAAACACAAACACATTTAGCTTCAACATCTTTTTAGTCTGTTATTAAAGATTTTCACGGTAAAAGCCATTCATCCTTTTATTTGTATTTGTGTTTATTCATTTTTTTTTTAGAGCTGTCAAAGTTAATGACACCCCCAATTACATACTTAAATCGATTGCCAGCCCTAAGAATTTCTTTCTTTGGTGTAATCCACTGCTGGACACTGGGGGCAGCCGCTGGGACTGCATGAATACACTAACAGTGAACGCTGCCAGGTGCGTTGGGTGCCCGGTCAGGTGAGGCAGGCTTTCTCGCAGCCTAGCGGTCGCTCAGATCTCCTGAGGCTACCGGATGGTGGTGTTTTACACGGAGGCCAGAGACCTCGTTAATATTCACTGGAAATAAATAAAGCAGAGGTAAACATCTGGATATTGGTTACGCAGCTGATGCCACAACATGAATCGTGTTGGAATCAGCCGCTCAGTCATGACATGATTTCAGATTTGACTTAAATCATTTAGATCCTGTTTATATCTCAGTATTTACTTAGTCTCCATTGCCGGTCATTCCATCAGACTGGTGCGGACATACAGTCAGGTGCATGTTCCGTCTGATGTCAGTCTGAAATGCAGCGAGTGTTGTCACAACGTAATCCACAGAGCTAAAGCGTCTGAATATTCGGCGTTGTAGGCCATGCCACAATAACAGATAACAGGACCTGATCCCAGACCTGCCCATGCCCATCAGTACTTACATGACCACAGTGTCGAAAACCCGATAGCTGCAGAGCAGCAACGTTCCAGATGTTTCTGTCCAAAAACGGATCAAGAGGGGTGATTCGGTTGTTGTCTCTCAGCCCGCTGAGGGAGGATGGAGCAGTGATGTCTGTCGAGCGCAACTCCTCCTTACTCCCTCTACCGTGTGTGATGCTAATTCGTACGGTTTATTTTTGGAGATGAAGCTCCAGGCTTCAGACAGCAGAGCGGCTGCAACGGATGATTCCACAGTGCGCAGCGCACCGCGGGCCCGTCTCATCCTCAGGACAGAGGATGGAAACAGTAAAAGGACCCAAGCGACGAGCAGCGGAACCTGAGGCGGAGCATCAAACGACGGCAGGCCGGACGGAGTATTCTGCAGCACTAACCTGACTCTGAAGCGGACGGAGGGATCCATAGACACATGTGCGTTGACGCCTCACTGCGCGGGTTGGCCCGCTGCTGCCATACGTCTGCGCGTCCGCCATATTGCAGGAGGCAGCTCCGCCCCGTGAACTGATACAAGTCAATGGAGTGAACTTCATAAAGCTCCTTCTACAAAGTGCCAGAAGTTAATGTCTCTCATTTACACATTCACACACGCACGGATATATTCAGGAAACACAGAGGAGCGAGCGAGAGAAACCAAATATTTAAAAGGAAGTAGACCTAGCTTGGTTTCGTCAATGAAAATACACTGCAGTGATAAACAAAGCAGACATCAAGACATCAAAAACAGAGAGGGTGAAGTGTATATGATCCTCTGAAAATTAATCATGAATTTAAGTTATTCTATCAACTGCTGTACTCATCAGAAGCAACTTTCACAAAAAAATGATCATGTTTCCTTTTTTGATGGCTTAAACATACCAGAATTATCAGAACAGCAAAGAAATCTACTGGATTCCCCAGTTACTATTAATGAATTAGATGAAGCAATTAAATGCATGAACCATGGCAAATCACCAGGCCTGGATGGAATCCCCCCCTGAGCTGTATTTAAAATTCTGGGATGACTTGGGCTCCTTTATCTTAGAAATGTTTCAACAAGCCATCACATTAGGATGCTTCAGTAGAGACATAAATACAGCCATCATCACTCTGTTATACAAAAGAGGCAAGGATAGCACCTTACGTTCCAGTTTTCACCCTCTATCACTGCTTATTGCAGATGTCAAGCTTTATGCAAAGGTCCTGGCCTGAAGAGTCGAGACAGTCCTGCCAACTTTGGTCCATCCCAACCAGACAGGTTTTGTAAAAAAAAAAAAGATATGCATCTGATAATATGAGACGTCTCTTACACATTGTTGATGCCAGTACTAACATATCCTCACCTTGTGTTGTGCTGTCTGTAGACGCCGAAAAAGCCTTTGACAGGCTCGAATGTGAATATCTGTGGCATACTCTGGAAATTATGGGCTTTGGTGATAATTTCGTTGTCACGTGCCTTTTTCCCTCCCGGCCGAATTGAAGATTCTCCATAATTTTAGTCTAATATCTGGACAAAAGATACATCTGAACAAGTCCTCTCTGCTTCTGCAATCTGCAGTTAGATGTGGAGATTCCAGTAGTTACATATTTTAAGTATCTTGGAATCGACATATATCCATCTCTTGGAAAAATAGTCTCTAAAATTATGAAGCAAGGGCGTAACCATGGTATAGATATTCGGGGGGTCCAAATGAGAGCCCTTCCCCTGATTTTTTTTCTTTAAAAGTACATTTCCAACAATTCTATGATATTTTAGATATGAAAATTTGCACTTTTAGAAGTTTTGAGGACACCTGCAATTGACCATTTGAATTCACATGTAAAGCATCGGGGTAGGTTTTTATATATATACATACTGTTTAATGCCCTAGGATGGGCGCAACCAATATTTACAATGGGGGGGGGGAATCACACACTTGTGTTTTCCTTAAAAACGGAAATAAATTGAAAATAACTAAGAAATTACAGGACAGATCTGTTGACAGGGTTTGTAAAAGAGTAGTAATCCTACCAATCAGAGAGATAGGAAGACCATACCAACCCGCAATAGATTTAGATGTAGATGCCACCAATGGGCTGTAATTGGCTTTTACTAAATTTTCCAATTTAGGAACAATTTGAATACCCAATTATGTAAAGGAATCCACTGATCTAAAATGGCGAACATTGGAGGGTGGATCTGCCCACTCCCTTGAGTTAAGAAGCGATTGTGGAATATTTAGGAGCAAGGAAATTTCATGACTGGACTTGTTGCACAGGTGGCATCATATCACAGCTGGAATTCACTGAGCTCCTGAGAGTGACCCATTCTTTCACAGATGTTTGTAGAAACAGTCTGCATGCCTCGGTGCTTGCTTTTATACACCTGCAGCCATGGAAGTGATTGGAACACCTGATTTCAATTACTTGGATGGGCGATTGAAAACTTTTGGCAATATAGTATAAGTACCAACAAAAAATTAAACAAGTCTTCAAATTAAGATAAGAAGCTGCAGCAGCAGTGGGCCTGCTTTCCTTTCTTTTAGCAGTGAAGTGATATACTCCACTCTGCACATGCTCATTTGAGTCCTCACATGAGAGAAAGTAGCACCATGTGGCAGACACCGCCGATTTCAGAGGGGAAAAAATAATTTAGAGGCACAGTATTTTATAAAATATAAGTATTTTTTCACTTTGTTTATTTTTTTCATAGCCTTGCCTACTTTGTAGCTGAACACATCAAATTTAAATAATAGTTTTTTGTGTCTATGTAGATATCTTTGATATGTTTTCTGGCTTCCATGTTAACTCCCTGGTTATGAAGCTAATTGAATATGTGCAGTAGTTTCCCCTGCTCCACTCATAGACTTAACATTGTGCTGATGTCATGACTTTTTAAAAATGTATATATATATATATTTTTTTACAAATATTAAACCTACATGGATCTAAAATTCCTGATTGAAAAAGTCATAATCAAGCTTGTTTACAGTTCTTGGGGTCCTGACACTTTTTTTTCTATCAAGCTGAAGTTACTTTATTTGTACCCAAATGTAGATTTTGTATGCAGTAGCAGAGTCCTCATACACACATATGGAAAAAATGATCAGAACAGACACAGGATACACTAGCCAGTCCTTACATGTACTCTACGTTAAATATGTATATGGACGAAGCCTTCTGTCTAAACCTTGCATTTATTTCATCTGTATTTCTTTCTAAAAGACTATGGTGTGTGTTGCATGTTCAAGCGTGACACGACCACAGGACGAGAGGACGACATTTTTAAAAATTGAACTATTTAAGGAGTTGGTGCTGCGGCGCTCTCCATTGCTTGTATGATTTTTAAATCCATACCAACCTGACGGACAGATTGAAGTGTGCGGGCAGTGAAGGGAATATTGTTTGAAACAGACATATCTATTTTTGTACGTGCAGTGAGCATATCTGAGCCTTTACAGTTTTCATGTGATCACTCAAACTTGTAGGAGATTTGTGATTTGCTGATTTGTTTTGGCATATCCAATACTCAACTTTTTGGGGGTCATCTTCCATATATTGCAGACGTTTCACTTGTTTGACACCCTGCTAGTGTTGTACCATGCAGGCCTGGCTGTCGC
Source organism: Sparidentex hasta (assembly GCA_030272975.1). NCBI lineage: Eukaryota > Metazoa > Chordata > Actinopteri > Spariformes > Sparidae > Sparidentex > Sparidentex hasta. Next base: position 24,670 of record JARJLU010014582.1, read on the forward strand.
AAAGTCATCTGTCACAGGTTTGGTGCAGTGCTGATGACTCTGGAGCTGTGACCAACAGAACAATGCTGCTTAAATCTCCTTGACTAATAATAACTACTGAATATTAATGCAATGTATAATAAATATTGTTGGACTTCTACTGGGTTATTTGGGAATTTCTGATGTAATGCATTAAAGACAAACAAAAGCAAAAACAAGGCAAACAAAAAAACAGACGCCATCAAATACTGGGTGTGGATTTCCATGGCACTCAGGTCAGCCCTAATGATTTCAGCCTTCCAGTACGAGAGGTTTGTGGCTGACCATCTACAATAATTTTCTTGTGCCTCTCGAAACTGAAATGTGATGATTAGTTCCAGTTTCTTGACCTTGGCATTAGTAAGCTGTGACAAATTAACACTGACCTGATGCTACTGACATCCCCAAAAGGGAATTTTGACTTGTATGGAGCTCTAAACCACTTATTAACAGTAAATAAGACGGAGATAAAAAACAAAAAAAATCCTAAGAAAGAACATACGTACAATTTTAATATAAACTTGTATAATCTCACATTTTATGAAAACTCTGCCACTTTTCACATCAACCAAGATAAACGTATGAGCTGTGGTGTGCAGTCTCAATCGCTGAAACAATTAGAATCAAATTCAAAAGAAGCAGGATACATTCACAGCCTTGGCCGTTGGTTAGAACAGATAACAGCAGTTAGCTGAGAGGTATGATCACTATTTAATTTATTTCATCATCACCACATCTGGCCAATAATAATATAAGAAATATGTAAAAGGGTCCTTCCAGGTTAGAGGCAGAGACAAGTTTTCACCACAACTTCAGTATACTGAAGACATCACATCCTGCGATGACAGGCCAGTGCTCATCATCACAATCACTTTCCTGTGTATGTCCAAATTTGGCACCGTTAGCTGGATGGTTTCAGTCCAGTGATGTTGTCCTCTGTAACATGACAGTCTTCCTACATCCAGGGACTCTGCGGTGGCTGAAACTGAATTACATGTGAGGGATCGCCGAGCCAGCTGTTCCACTGGATGATTTTGGAACTGATAATGTGGTGCAGCTCTCCACATCTACATATTTACAGGAATCAGTCAAAAAGAAATTACTGGATTTCAATAACTATAACCACAATGACAGTCGGCGTCACGTGGTGCCTCTGTCTCCTCTTTGCCATGGAAATAAGTCCTGGTCCACCTTGGCTGTAACTTTTCTTGTGTAGAATACAAGCCTACAACTTGTTATCATACAACCATGTGCTGTAGAATGACAAATAAATGAACCATGAACCTTTTAGTGTAGTAGTTCAAAGGTAGTTATGACTGGTTCTGTGGAAAGACAACGGGGTAGATTTGGCTGTAGTGATCCACAAAGTGGACCTCCAGGCCCTCGGTGATGTAGTCTGGCAGGTCAGAGAAGTCCTTGCGGTTCTCATCTGGCAAGATGATGCAGGTCACACCAGCACGCCGGGCCTAACAGGGAAAAAACAGTCCATGTCAGATTCTGGAGCATATTCCTCAAAAACCTTGAAACTGATTGACATTTACTTAATGTTGTTGTGTCGTGTTGTGCTATTATTTCATCATTTATGACATGACATTTAGACATACAGTAGTATTAAAACTGAAATAGCCTAGCATGTATGTGTAATGTATAAACTCCATGAATATTTTTCATTATTCCTCTCTATCATTGTGAACTGATCAGCACCACAAATGTGCAGGCAAAGGCAGATGGTTTGTGTATTTAAGTTGTGACAGTCTGCACCCTAGTATGATTCCTTCAGTGATAGATTGATACACCCCAGTGTGTGAAGGAGAGGTATCACAGGTCCAAGTGTGTGAAGGAGAGGTATCACAGGTCCAAGTGTGTGAAGGAGAGGTATCACAGGTCCAAGTGTGTGAAGGAGAGGTATCACAGGTCCAAGTGTGTGAGGGAGAGGTATCACAGGTCCAAGTGTGTGAGGGAGAGGTATCACAGGTCCAAGTGTGTGAGGGAGAGGTATCACAGGTCCAAGTGTGTGAGGGAGAGGTATCACAGGTCCAAGTGTGTGAGGGAGAGGTATCACAGGTCCTTCCTTTCGACTCTACAACCAGCACTGCTCCCAGTAGACCTCACTGTGCACTGTGCAGTACAACTCTACACATAACCAATTTCTTATTTTGGTTTGCACTGACTGGACAATTTTCATTCTTGTATGTACCATTTATTAGTAATGATACACTGTTTATGTTTGTACATACCATGTATATACAATTCTAATTCTATTTCTGCTCTGGCTCTTCTTCTTACTATTGTCCGGACTGAATAGACCCAATCACCTGTTAGGCAATAGATTTAAGAAAATGACAGCTTTAACTGACATGCTGCTGTTGTGTGGATATCAGGAACGCTACCAATGCATCAGAGTAAATAAAAGAATTACAGCAGAAACCAGACGGAGCTGTGTCAAATCTGATAAATGTCCTCAAGTGATGTCATTTGAGTCAGTGCCAGTTACATCTAGAGACTACAAGTTTAAAAATAAAAATTACGTGAGGGTGTGGAGGATGGATGTGAGCTTACCTCACCTCTCTACCCCCTCCTCATCGCTGTTCTAGTTTAACAGTTCAAGGCTACATTAGCACAATTATAACTAGTGCTGAGCTGCATTGTGAGTAATGCAGGTGCCACGTCTTGACAAACAATTAAGTTCAGAACAGCAAATTCATGTCAGAGGGCACTATTGAAATGCAATGCTAAATTGGAGGAAGCATTCTTTTAAATTTTGGATATATGAACTGAAGTCAGGCTGGCATCACCTCAAACTCAATCTTAGTAAAACTGAACTCCTATTCATCTTGGGGAAAGACTGGCCTCGCATGGACCTTTCAGGATGTCGAGGATGTCATGGTATCGCCTTTATCGATAGCGAGGAACCTGGGCGTAAAGGACGACGGACTGTCCTTCACCCCCAACATCACTACTGTGGCCTGATCCTACAGATTTGCCCTCTGCAACATCCGCAGGATCCAGACTTTCCTGACAAAAGATGCTGCACAACTCCCGGTCCAAGCACTGGTCATCTCCCGCCTGGACTACTGCAACTCCCTCTTGGCTGGACTCTCAGCTTCTGCAACTAAACCACTGCAGTGTATCCAGAATGCTGCACCGTGCTTCGTTTCTCTTCTTCCCAAATTCTCCCATGTGACCCCCCTCTACCACGACCTCCACCGGCTTCCTGCTGCGGCCCGCATCCAATTCAAGATGATGGTGCTGACCTTCAAGGCCATCAACGGAACTGCACCCATCTACTTCCAAACACTGGTCAGACCACACACCCCAGCAAGAGCACTTCACTCGTACTTCAGCTAGCAGATGGTAACCCCCACAGCAAAGTCACGACTCTTCCCTCTTGAAAAATGTTACATCATTTTATTGTGTTAGAAGTCGCTGTGTGTGTGTGTGTGTGTGTGTATGTGTGTGTGTGTGTTTGTGTCATGTACTTACAGCTATAGTTTTCTCTTTGATTCCCCCTACTGGCAGTATTTTGCCAGTGAGTGACACTTCGCCCGTCATGGCTACGTTGTGACGCACTGGCTGGTTGGTTGCCAAGGACAACAATGCTGTGACAATGGTGCAGCCAGCGCTTGGTCCATCCTTGGGAGTTGCTCCCTAGAGACAAGTGACAGTTACAGACAAACAGACAGGAATTGTCATTGCTGCCAACGCAGGATATTTTGAAATGTACAGATTTATGCACTACTGTTTTGAAAATGCTACAGACATAACATGTATTTTCAGTCATATGCTATTTAGTAGTTAGTATGACAAAGAATAAAAATATCCTGCAGAGTAAACAATCAGTCATTTATTTACAGCACTGTGTTGCCATGGTTACCTCAGGAACATGCAGGTGCAGGTGGGAGTTGACTAAGAAGACATTTTCTGGTTCTTTGTTCATCAGAAAGGCTCTGGCAAAGGTTGAAGCAATCTTTGCACTTTCCTTCATAACGTCGCCCAGCTGACCTGCAGATGAGCATGAACATATTCAATATGCTTTCTATTTAGGTAAGATATCAGAGCTGTGTGTGATGAACCTCTGGCCTAAAGGATGACTCAGTTCAAGGCTTTTCTGACTGACCTGTGACCTCCAGTGACCCTTCTCCTTTAGAGTCAGCTCCTCCAGAGGGACGGCGCAGTGACGTCTCGATGAACAGCGTCGACCCACCTAAACAAAAAGAAGGCAGACTTTCAGTATGTTGCATTTTCTGACATAGGTGAGAGTGTGTGTGTGTGTGTGTGTGTGTGTGTCTCTCTCTCTCACCCAGAGCAGTCCAGGCGAGACCCATAACCACACCTGGTGGAGTGACATTGTACATGCGGTCCACTGTGAAAACAGGTTTACCCACATAGTCCTGCAGGTTGTCTGGTGTAACAGTCACTGTGGTGTTCTCAGCACTGACGATACTGAAAGCCACCTTACGGAAAACCTGGCAAATGATCAGAGAAAGGATTACCGTACATGGCAAAAAAAAAAATACTAGGGATGTTTCATTTTAAAAACAAAATCTGATTGGATTCTCTTTGCTTTTCAGTTGACAATATTCAAAAATGATCAACAACATGTGAAGAAAAAGATGATTTGAAAATGCTGATATCCATGTAGTGTGTTGAATAGATGTTTGCTGAATTTAGCATGCTAACCAGCCCCCTGACAACCCCGGTCCAAAAATTCTACAAGTGGTTATAACACTAAACTCCTCTGTTCCCAGAACTCCCAGTCAGGACCACTAGCTGCACAGTGAACTGAGCTGACTGATCTTGCTAGCTAAAGGCCAGGCTTGAAAATCAGGGATGAAAAAGGTGAGAAGGATGCGACCCCTCTCTGGGGGGTCCGGGGGCATGAACATTTTGAATATTTAATATTTAAAAGCATCAGTCTGATGCATTCTGAGAGAGAACTCAAGCAGAATTACAAGACAGTATGAATTTACAATAAAGTATCTATCTATACATGGTCACATTATGCTATATAAGAAATGAGACTGACAACTTCTCTCATGAAATGCGCAACAGCACAACTTCAATAGCACAATCTGCCGCAGAATGAGAAAAGCAAGCCCTTAAAGAGTGTTTTGACAAGATGAATATGGGTTTTGAAGAAGTAGCCGTCTCTCTGCTTGGAAGAAAGGTGCTGGCTACAGTGTGTTGATGCTATGACCTGCACCTTCCTCCTGTGCACTTCTGTTTGACAGTGTGCCTGCAGTGCATGCTGCCCTTGTTTGCATAGTTAATAGCCAGAGACAGAGGGTGGTAAATTGGAGGTCTGTTCTGGTCCGCAAATTTGCCGCCTCGGAGGGTACACTAAATCCAGGACGTCGATGCCCACTATTGCGTGAGATGGGCGGAGGTGTCGATGACGTGCATTGTTGTGCGACCCACAGCCGGGGAGTTTTAAAACCAGGAAACAGCTGATCACAGCAGTCAGTCCATCACTTCATCCGCAGACATTAAGATGAACAACTGGACAGCAGCAGAGATCCAGGAGATGCAGCGTCTCCTCGGTCTCTGGAGCTGTTTGGTTGTGTTAGCTTGTTGTTGTGTCGGCAAGCTAAGGACGGTCACTTCTTTCAAATTAAAAGCCCCCCGCTAAGAACCCAGTTCTAAACTCTAATGGGCTGCAATGTAAAGCTCTTACTTTGAAGACAAATTCATTGTCTTTCGGACAGAGAATGCAAGGTACTTTACATTCAGCCTCCGGTCAGTCCCCTCACCTCAGCATCATCGACACGTCTTGAAAATGAGTTGTAGAGATTTTAGAGAAGTTGTTTTTATCGAATTCAAGGCTACCTTCAGGCGTGCACAAAAAATATTTTCTCATCGGATCTACATGATTCATGCAGGTCACCTATTTTGATTGCAAAATATCATTTCGCCGAAAGGTGAGTGATTTTCATGCCTGAAAGGCAGCTACAGTTAGCAGAAGTCAGCAGTTATTCTAGCAATATGTTACCACCTACTTGCTTTGAGTATGAATTTGACAGGTGGTCAATTCTTAGAAATTAAAAGGCACCAACAGAGACTACAGCTAATAGGGACGCATTCCACACTGTTGGAGCCACCACTTCAGACACACACAGCCCTTCAACATCCCCAACATACAATGCCCCAGTGTGCCATTTGTTTGTTTAAAAAGAACAGACTCCGCAATACTCTCTGTGGAGTAGAGCAGAGAACTGCGTTCTGTTTGTGAAATGCAGCTAGTGGAACCATGAGGGGCCATGATTGGCTCTGGTGGCTATGTCATGCCGTGTCGTGTGACACAGAATGCAATCTGGTGAGGGGGGGGGACTTCTCAGTCACCTAATAATGCATGTGAACTATGGTTTCATAAACACAGAAAATCAGAGCTTGACCGCATTTTACCTTTTCTACTTGTTTCTGCAGATTTCTGACTCCAGACTCCCTGCAGTACTGTCTGATGAGCAGACTGAGGGCATCAGATGAGATGGAGGCCTTCTCCTCAGTCAGGCCACACAGAGAGCGGAGCTGAGGGACTAGGTATCGCTGGACACAGACACAAAAATGCAAATTAACAACGTGATGTACTAGGAAGGCACCTTCCTACTTGACACCTTAACTGTCAGAGAAAACATCTGTTATTCTTAAATAATATACAATAAACAGAATAATGACAAAAATAAACCTTCTTTTTCTTTTTTTACAATCAGATAAGTGTAGATTCTGTGTTACCTCAGCAATAGCCAATTTCTCCTGGGCCACATATCCAGATACATTTATCATCTCCATCCGGTCTCGTAGAGGCTCTGGGATGGTGTCAGTCACATTGGCTGTGCAGATAAACAAAACCTTTATCGGAGCAGAGAGTGATGGATGGGTCATTATTTACTCCAAATGTGGAACTGCACAAAAAAAAAACATACAAAAAAACCACACTCTTCTTACCTTTGACAGATCTACAGGAACGTCAAGGTAGTGGTCAAGGAAGTTGGCATTCTGCTCAGGATCCAGAAGCTCTAGTAATGCAGAGGACGGATCGCCCTGGTAACCACGACCGATCTTATCCACCTGGTGATGACAGGTGACACACACACACGCACAAACACACACACACACACACACACACACACACACACACACACACACACACACACAATTGAGTTAACAATTTGAGTTACAAGTTGAGTTTAACCCATCCGCGCTGTCCTTTCAGAGTGGGAATCATGCACTGATATTCCACCTTGCCGTCTGTGTACAAGTCAGAGATGTGGAGAGTTGGGACTGTTTCCCTGTAGCTCTGATCCACCTTTACGCTGCCGCTGCTTGGTTCAGTGTGAACAAACAAAAGTGGTGTATAAGTGAGCCTTTGCTACACAATAATCTGTGTTAATAGTCACTCTATTAACTATTAACTTCCAAATAATATCAGATGTATCAGTGCCACCTTCTGAATGTTGTGGCCTGTTGGCCAAGGGGAGCATGCGACTCCTTTGTGCTGCAGAATAATTCCCTGGGGAGGCGTCTGGCTCCAGGAGCTGGTGGAGCTGGGTGGCTGATTGGTAAATGATTTGTAATTCTAAAAATTACCAAACCACCATTTAACTCCATTTTATAAAAATGGAACATCGGTGACCAAGATTATGCCCTAGTTATCTACTGTAACTTAATGCAGTATTACTAATGTTGCTTTGATTTATATTAACTACAGGAGCAGCATCATTATACTGACCTCGTCTATTAGCACCAGAGGGTTCTCTGTCTTGGTTTTCTTCAGACACTGGATAATCTTCCCTGGCATGGCTCCTACATATGTCCTCCTGAACAGACACAAACACATTTTAGAAAATCTGTTAACATTATTTCAGATGATGCAACGTCTTCTTATGCAGAGTCCTGGCTGCAGACTGCCTCTCTGCTTTGTTTGCTGGGGCCTATTCTTTCCCCAAGAGCTTAGAGAGAGAAAATAGATTATTCTCTTTAGACGTATGCGTTATATGACATTATCTGTTATCATTTCACATCAGCAACAGCAAACAGATCATTAGAAGTTATCCTTATCTGCCCTGAAATTTTACACAAGTGCATCTCTAGTTGTCACCCATCACACAATTGTTAGCTTTTCTGTCAATTCTAGTGTCCAGCTGTTGCCCTCATCAATCTTTATAATCCTTTCACCACCCAGCACACGCCCAATACCAGGGACAGAGCTCTGCACAGGATACTGACACTGTCAGTTACCATCAGTAATAATGACAGTACAGACTTTCAGACCTGTGTCCTTTAATCTCAGCCACATCGGTCATGCCTCCCACGCTGAACCTGAAATACTGTCTGTTGAGGGCTCTGGCTATCGAGCGGGCAATGGAGGTCTTTCCTACACCCGGAGGACCATAGAAACACAGGATCTTCCCCTGGGTGGAGCCACGCAGCTGACTCACTGCGATGAATTCCTGCACAAGGACAGAGAAGAATTCAGGCTCATTTCTCCCAGAAAAAAGTGTACAGTTTTTCAAGAGCTGATAGATTTATGTGAACATTTGCCATCTGAGTAAACAAGCAATTTTTCAATCCTTGTCATTCTAAATGTTGTGTGTGCATTTGCTGACCAATATGCGTTTCTTGACGTCATCCATCCCATAATGGTCTTCTTCCAGAACCTCTTTTGCTCTCTCCAATGACAAGTTCTCTTCACTGTTGGTACCCCAGGGCATGCTCGTCAGCCAGTCCAGATAGTTACGGGTAACACTGAAACACACAGTTTTTTGTTTGTTTGTTTGTTTAGTGTAAAGCAGAACACAAATATGATCAGTATCCTCAGTGTGAAATGTGTCCTGCAAATGTGCTGAGGGATCTTCCTTCCTCATAAAACAAAATTCTAATTCAAAGTCATTTTTTGGAATATCAAAGATCTTGCTACTCTTCTTTCCTCACTGCAACTGATACTTTCTTGGCATGTCATCACTACATGTTAAAGGTCCCATATCATAAAAAACAAGTTTTCTCTGGTCTCTACATATATAAGCTGGTCCTCCCTGAGCCTGCCAACACCCAGAATGAGGAAAACAAGTTATTCCTGCATGGTCTCTGCAGCCCACCCACTGGTAACACGGCGCTCCTACAGGCTGTTCAGATTCAGCTCCTTTGGTTACATAACTAAAGGAGTCATTATCATTGGCCGACCTCCTCTGCGCGGTGATAGGAGATATCTGAGAGGGAGGCGTTCATCCCTGAGGTGAAGTTCGGTGTGTCCAGCAGTGAGACAGCAGTGTTTCACAATGTCGTCGCTCAAAGCTAGACACGCAAATAGCTCTGTTGGTGGTTGTAAAATCAACATCAGTGCCCATATTCTGTCCTGGAGTAGAGCTGCACATTTATTGCAGAAACATCGAAATTGCCAGAGGCTGCAGTTATTTGATAAAGGTAAGATGTGCTGCCTACAAATCATCTTATCGTGATGTAAGAAAACGTGTGTATGATTTTAACAGTTTCTTTTAGTAAAAATGAGAAGTGTCATGCAATTATGATCTGATGTACAAGCCTAAACTAGAGGAAATCAAATGAAGTATCCAGCATGGAAACATTCATTTTGTGTGCAGCATGAATGTCCTCAGTAAATTCTGTTACACTACATTTGGACTTTCTTGAATAGGGGGAAATAAGTGAGCCTGAATATAGCACCAGAGGGAAAAAGGATAAATTTGAGGTCATTTTTAAGAGGTCATAAAAAACTAATAACAACAAAACAATAAAAAAAAATACCAACTTGAACTCTGACGAGTGGTTATCCAGCAGTCCCAGTTTGTTGAGTTCTTCATTGATGACGTCCATTATGTGCTGAGGGACAGTCCTCTCTTTGAGTCTCTCTCTAAACTTCTCCTCGATAGCTTCTTTGTCCTCTTTTTCCAGACCCAGCTCCTGCAAACCCACAGCCACTCACACTGATTAAATGGATCCAAGTTCACAGGTCTTGCTCTGTCTCTCTTCTCTGTCCTGGGATCAGCCTCAGTGAAAAGCACAGCACAGCTAGATAAAGATAACATCATCGTGCTGTATGCTGCCTATCAATGTACAGGTGATTGGGTGATTTGCAGCACTTTTCAGTCACATACGCAGTACAGTGGCCCTGCAATAACTGCATAGGACAGGGTCCATTTCAGGAAAATGTGGGGTCCATGTGTCAGCTGTGGTGACTATTCATTAAGCTGCAAGTCTGACATACAGCAACGGTACAATTAATGTCTAAAGGGTTAATAGATCTTCATGTGTGCTGCAAGCCACCACAGAGGAAAGACGGTGTGCTCTACCTTTTTTATGATCTTGAGCTGCTCCTGCAGCAGGTACTTCCTGTGAGTCTGTTTGATCTTCTCTTCCACCTGTAAGCAGAGCAGTAAGACAAATGAATGACTGAGGGTGATGAGTATCGTGAATGTAAATGCTGATCTCTGATGACCTCTGACCTCTCGGCCCAGTCGCTGCTGCAGTTTACTCAGCTCATACTCCTTCTTCAGCAGAGACAGAGCCTTGTAGAGACGCTTCGGGATCTGCACAGAGACACAGCAATAGGTTTCAAGGACATGCACATGCAGTAATATGTCAGCCTAAATATAAAGAAATAAACCAGTGATGGCTGGTGAAAGCATATTACATTGTTTGCTAGCCAGCTTCAGTATCTTTGCTGTCATCTGCTTCAGATGACAGCAAACACAGAAGTCAAGGGCCAAACCTTATATTTCATCAATTTTCCTGTGATAAAGTTAAATTTAATTTGCAGATGAAATGATTCTGCTGCCTTCTTTGGTCTGTGAATCCAGCAGGCACTGGGGCTGCTTGAGGCGCCTCCAAGTCTGAGGCTGTCACTGCTGGAAAATGGTGGATCTCCCCACAGGTTGGGAGCTGAGCTCCTGCCCCAAGCTAAAGAGTTTAACTATCTCAGGGTCTTGTTCAAGAGATTGTGTTGAATTCTGAGCTGAAGTCAACAAACAGCATCCAGATGTAGCTGTTCTTATTCTCCAGGTGTGTGGAGACTGAGTGGAGGGTAGTAGATATGGCATCCTCTGTGGATCTGTCGCCATACTTCCAGGCTGGAAGGGATGTTGTCTTTAATGTGCTGGAGTACCAGTTTTGGGGCCTCCAACCCCCTACTGGTCCATGCAAATTGATCGAGCAAATTCCCCTTCCTGCCTTTGGTTTTTAATTTGCATTCAATAGTTTACATCCACTAGCAGATTCACAAAGTTTGGCTCATCGTGAATTTATTATAGGTCTTCTGAAAATGTGACCAAATCTGATGGATCAAACATAAACAAACAACAACTGGAACAATCAATGTCTGCTGATTATAGAAAATTGTGTGAATAAAGTTTCCTTTGTAGCATGACCTCTTGGCATGCTACTGCTCATCTAATCTGCAATTTTCCCATGACTCGAGATTACAATTACAATTTCCTTTGCTGATTCTTCTTTTATTTATTTTTTGTCATTATTATTTTATTATAATTATTGTTTTATTTTATTACATTTTTTACTTTGACCTTTCGACTCTGATTTGCATGCTTCTTCTTGGGTCTTGGGTACAGCTGGGTCTTCCAACAGGTCAAGGATCCCAAACACATATCAAAGTGGTAAAGGAATGACTAAATAAGGCCAGAATAGAGGTTTTGGAATGGCCTTCCCAAAGTCCTGATGTGAACTTTCTACCAGAAGGTGGATGGCTATCAAAAGCACCAAACTAAGGTGAAGGTGGCAAAGAGACATTTAACCAAATATCAGAATTACTGTATGTATATTTTTGAGCCAGCAGATTTGGTCACATTCTCAGAAAACTCATAATACATTCAGATTTGAAGCAAGCTTTCTGAATGTTTTTTGTGATTTCCATCAGAGAAAAATAAGAGCTGTAGAAATCAGTGGAACTGAAGAATCCCATGTTCTTTACAAGTGGAAGTGAACAGTTGACCATGACTGTACATGGTTGAGGAAATTTTCCTCATCTGTTGGGGATATGGACATGCTGGTGGAATTTCGGAAAAATAGTTCTGAAGTTCCATCCAGTTAACATCCAGTTAGTTAGTATCTGGGGGAATGGACGCAGCAATGGAAAAAAAAGGAAAACAACACTAGCGAATTCTCTAGCTGATAATATGGTCAACATCTTGTGAACACTGGCCATCCACTAGGACTCTGTTTGAGCACCAAGCATTATTTATGTATACACTCCCCTCTGGTGTTCTGTCAGTTCTGAACAAGATCCGCTCATCCAGTAAAATAGCTTATTCTGGGATACAGGGTTTAACCGTTTCTCTGTGAAGATGTGCACGCAGAGGCCTGATTTACTGTTAGCCATCTGAGCCTCAGCTCCCTCTGTTCCTGGGGTGATCACATCACGTCCGGTGACGTTATTTCCCACTAGTCTGGCAGCTCAGAAGATGTTCAGGAGAGATCAGCTTAACTTTAACCTTTCTTAATTTCAAAAATTGTTCAAAAAGGAGGTTTAACAAAATAAAGCACTGGTGCCCTAGCACCGAGTATTGAGTAGCCATTGATATAAATAAAAATAAATAACACAGCAGATTGGAACATCCCAAACAGGCCTTTAAGCATGCAGACTGCTCACACTGATCTCCTCCAGGACATCCTGTAGCTCATGTGACTCTGCTCCAGTCAGAGCTGCTCCCATGTCGCTCAGGTAGATGGGATTATCGACAACTCTCTGTCCAGCCTGCATCATCTGGAGAACCGACTCTCTGACACACACACACACACACAATAATTTTACAATTTTTTCTCCTTCGTGTGCTCTCCATGATTGACACACACATTGTACACCATGTTGTTCCAGCAGTCATGGTCAAGACCGTGAAACTCATAGAAGAGATACTGCACGTGAACGTGCACAGTTCTGTCATTATTCTGGGTCATGTAGTGGTTAATGAGTTAAAGAAAATAAAAAAGGAGGATGTAAAAAATCTAAACCCTGAAATAATATTACTTAAGTACGTCTCAAGCAGCATGAAAAATACTACAGAACACCATAGACAAATATATTAGGAAGCTGTCAACAGAACCAAGTTGCAGTCAAAAATAAGAAAATCCCTTTACTAACTTTTATTGGCCTGTGGGACTGAGAGGAACTGCAAGATGTAAAAGGTAAAGACACGTTTTTAGAAAGACAGAGTGTGGAAAGGAGTTCAGTGTCAGAACTGACCTGTAGAGGGGGTTGAGTGCAATGATGTCCCTGATGGTCTTCACTATCTCTGCTGTCAACGCCTATGGGACACAAACATCGCAGAGATGATAGTTTTTACATTTTACTGGTGTCATGAATGTTTCTTGTGACTAAGTAGTTTGTGTTCCACTCGTTCCATCACAGAAAAATGAGAGCAGTAGAAATCATTAGAAGTGAAGGCTGCCATGATGTTCTTCACAAGTTGTCACCACAACTGTGTTATTATGTGGGTTTCGTACCTTGACCTCCTCTGTGACAGTGAACTGTTCATGCTGAATATTATCCACTTCAACCATCAGAATGTTGGAGGAGGGCATAGGCTGGAGCTCTGGACTCAGGTCTGCTTCTGAAATCTGAAAACAAGACTGTTGAAATTCGTACTATCAATATGAAAATGTATATAAACTGTAATTACATGTACTAGCAGCCCTGATAACCTGCGGCCCTGACTCTACCCAACTGCAGCATTTGGAGCACTACATCAGCATGCTGTCCTTCATTTTCTTTGGTCAGCCAATCAACTTTAAAGGTGCATACGGCCATATACTGTATCACAGTAGATGTAGATGAATGAAAGTGGGTTTGTATTACTGGCTATATTTACTGGCTAGAATTTCATCCTTGGCTCGTAGCTGATAATTTACATTTTCAGTTATTGGGCCGATCAATTAGAAGCTGATGTAAAGCAGGCACTACTCCATTGTAAATGTTCTCCTCTGTGTTCAGCAAGGTCTGATTTGTGTTTGTTAGTAGGGATGCACAATATAAATCAGTTCAATAAATGATTAGTTTGATCAGTTTGCTTTTAGTCTGTACTGCAGCTGCCCTTACAAAGTGCATACTGTTACATGCAATATGCATACAGTTGGTACATAGTACTTCATGATGACACCGCGCCTTGAACCCTCTTGCGCCTATCTGTCACAGCCATAGTACGAAATTTTGAAGTGCAAAGAACATTGTACTGACACTGAAATTAGTTGTCATCTGTCAGTGAGCTATGAAACGTTTGTGCTCCATAAGCTTTGTTTGTATTTACGTGACACTCTACGACATATCTTCTGCTTCACAGAGGATTGTGGTTCAGAATAGCCCGAAAAGTATACTGTAAACTGCGACCGGATGTTGTAGAAGAAGAAGAAGAAGAAGAAGAACTCAGGTGTGAAGAAATTAAAGGTTATAATGGTTGTCATGGGTCCTCTCATCCTCCATCCCAGTTTGGTCTAATCCTGCTGACAACACAACCACCAAACATTTTTGCCCTGGTGCCCACAAACAGATTAATGCAGCCATGGCAGAACATTACAATTTGATCAGATCTTCCAAAAGTATTTAGGCCATAATGCCACTGACAACAGTAATTAAAGGGTACATGTGGAAGAGGGCAGAGAAAATTGAGTTTAATATTTTAGGTATTAAAGGTTTTCCCACTTTTATCATGTGTACTGCTATTTGTTTCTTTTTTATATTTACAGAGTGACCTACAGTGGTTGGAGGAGATCCGAAATATCATTATGTTTTGCCAACATTGAATTAAACTATTCAGGGACCTCAGAACAACAAATTGCTATTGTGCCCCAAGTAAATCCCCAACCTCACCTACTGCACCTCTCTCGATGCATGCTATATGTGCCTTGTTACCTCCAGGTTTTCATAAAGTACACACATCAGTGTAAACTACACATGACATCATTTACCAAGAGACCAAGATGTTTAACTGTTGTCTTAAACTGGAACGGCGCCACCTGTCTCCTGGCTTTCTGGGAGACAGTACATTTGTAGTTATTTAGCTCATATTTCTTAAAGCTAATTTCTTTCTTTATGATATGAGCTCCTGTTTCTGTCAGTTGCTGTGTGTCTGCACAGTATCACACTTAAGGCCAGTCATAGACTATTTCATCAGTAAACTATAATGTCAACATAATTAATGACATGGGTTTTAGTAAGCGTGCTTCATTTAGCTCGCCTGTGTGCCTCCACTTTTGGATAAGCCCGGAGCTGGACAGGGTCAGACACTGACAATGAGCCTGGGTGATGTCACAGACACAACCTCAATGTTTGATATAGTCAATGCTTAAGTGTTTCAATAATGCTTGAGGGTTATGACTGACAGCATGTGTAAAAGGCCGAGGAGTTGGCATGTGACGGTCACTTTACAGACCTTTTCCTCCAGCTGCTCTGCCGGAGAACTTTGCTGGTCCTTGCGGCCACGTTTAGCTTTGCGTCTTGGTGGAGGCTGAGGTTGGGACTCAGACTCGGACCACTCAGGGGACGTTCCTGTCTCCTCACTTTCCACCTCCAGCTGTCTTGTGATCCGGATCCTGACAGACCAGAGAATACATATTGCAGAGGCTACATAGTGACATGGAGAGGATCATCCCAACAAATCATATCACTTATGTGTCACCAGTGCTTCTAACCTGCGGTGTCCCATGACAATCATCCTCAGCTTGTCTCCCAAATCCTGCATCTCATGAATCTGAACAAAGGTCCCTGTAGAGTAGATGGCATCTAAAGACTCCACCACATCTGACTCATTACTGCAAGAGCCACAAACAGTCATTATTACCTACATGCAGGCAGTACATCAAGTTCTTAGCACATTTCACTGATAACTACAGACAGTCAGTAGTTAGTACTAAGGCACTGTCCGAGGAAGTAGAATCACATCAGTTGGTGGGGATTTTCCATATGGAGAGAAAACACAGTCCATTCCTCACGTGTTATATATAATGTATAAAAGTATAATGTTTTGCACCTGATAAAGCTTTTATTGTGAAACAGCAGCGACACAAAATGTTCAGTTTGCATTACATTAAAGGACAGCAGCTAGGCCACTGACATACAGATTTACAAATTAGGTAAAAGCCAATTAGATCGCATTGATAAGTACACAGTCAAGGCAACAGAAGGTCCTCTCAGGCCTGTATCCACCAGAAGAGGTAGGATCACACTTACTTGTCATCTTTTTTCAGGAAGACTCCAGCATACGGCTGAGCCAGACGAACCTTCCTCCTCAAGAGCTCCATCAGTGCTTTATTCTTTACCTAACAGCAAGACAAAAAGAAACACCACAAACCACTTGTAGACACACAACTCAGATCTTAGGTCTTTGTCTGCAATATCAAATCTGTAAGACATGCTCTGTAACATGAAGGGCAGAGCACAGCTCCTCTGTCTTAAACATTGTGTTAATCAGTCTTCTCAGGGCTGACAGTGGGACACAGCAATCAGTCTGTGCAACAGGTAAAATGACCACAGCAGCAACAGTGCAGTCTCTCTCTCTGTACATTTATAAATAGTATGAAGAAAAGACAGTTGCTATTTGTCAAAACAGAAAATGAACGTTTCATTTACATGTATTGTAAGGAAGAAAACAGTGGCCAGGCATTCGCTTTTTTATCAGAGACTGTTTTAATAAAAGTGACAGCTGTGTCACCAGCCTGAAAATATAGAGTTATAAGGGGATGGTCTTAGAAATGACCTCACAGGAATTTAGGGAAGTTCAAATGATTGATTATGTCATTGCCATGATAAAGCTTGTGTCTTTATATGTCTATATTTACATGTGTCTTTATTTTTTAAGACAACACTTTATGCATTTGGTTGTGAAATAGTTGTTGAAAAACACATCCTAGATTTAGAACTGGACAGCTTTCCATTGTGTGGTTGTACCGAAAACGGAAGAAACCCTCAGAATAGTCAACAACATGTGTTCTTTTTAGTGGTTTCTTCATATTTCACAGTAATCAATCTAACATCAATAAATCAGTCTTAAACATACATGTCCACACGCTTCAGTCCAAAACCTGCATCACACCCGTCAGCCCAATGTCATGAGGACATGCAACGTTACATCATCCTCACCTCTATGATCTTGATGAAGCGGGGGAAGACAGGATTCCTGCTCACAGCGATCAGCGGCACGTTGGGAAACACCTCTGGGACCATCATGGGGGTGAGAGCCGTCATCTGAGCTCCATTGTACGGCACTCCCCCGTCTCCCCCAGACTCTTCTCCCCCGGACCCTTGACTTTCCCCGCCGTCTTCTCCAGAGAAGCCTGCACCGCTAGCCCGATTCCCGAACCTCCTGTCCAGTCTCACGTTGGGTGGAGAGGTCGGTGTCAGGAGATCTGCTTGGCTGCGGAGAACAGCCCCGACCCGCATCCAGCGGTGAGATCTGGGGGTCAACCTGCAGCCAGCTTTCCCTGATGCGCTGACTTGGAAGTTGGAGAGGCGGTTTGTGCATGTTTGATGTGAGGTCCTGGTGCTGGTATAGAACCATGGGGTCTGGAGCTGGCTTTGGGCCGGAGTACCGCTCAGGGCGTACCGAACACAGCCGGTTCTGAACGACACAGACCAGTCTGGTTTTACCGCAAGGGCAGAGTTTCTGTACAGCTGTCTCGCAGCGCCGAGCATCCTTACGCAGATGGCCATGTTGGTCTAGAGTTTTCTAAAACACGTGACCAACCTTCTTCCGTCGATGTTTGATGACGTCGTAGTGGTGCATTCCCTTGCACTCGGACCTTTTACAATTTCCTATATTAATGAATCACATCATTACATTAAGAAAGAAAAAAATACAGATAAATGATGAAAAAATAAACAGAAAAGTGAATAAAGGCATCAATCAAGGCATTGTAAATGCTCAGTGTTCTTCTGGCTCTCTGCTTTGTCAGTCCTTCAGTGTCTCAAAGGACAATTTCATATCATATGAACTAGTGAATATTCAGAGGACCTTTTAGTCCAATGTAGCATATAAAACGTAAATATTCAGAATAAATGCGTAACCTCTGTAACCTCTGGATCGTTTTCTTCACAAGAAAAATTAACATAGTTTTTTAGTTTAGTTTAGTTTAGTTTTTGTTTTTAACGTGAATACATCCATAAAGTAGGTGTAGAATTGTCTCAGTGACTGACAAGATTTCGAACATGTACATTTTTCAATAAGCAAACGAAACAGCAACAGAGTAGTGCATATGAAACAGGCAATTCTAATAACATATTTAAAAAGGAGTGGGAAAAAGTTAGAATGTATCTAATCTCATCCCCTCTCTATTAATCTGTTGCTTAAAATTCAGCACATGCTTCCTTAGTTAATATGTTTACATTACATATGAAATTAACAGTAACATTACAATTTCATGTAAAACCGTTGGCATAAATAAACCCATGTGTTAGAGAAAGGAAATATTTTACTGTCGTCTTCAACTACAGTCCTTGACGTTAACTAGCATGATGGATATTTAGCTTGATAATAATTAGCTAGATGATTAAAATGGTCACTTAGATCAGAGTCCTGCACCCGCCCGAACCCGCCATACTTTAAACCGCATCCAACCCGTTTTCCGACCATACCACAAATTACATTCCGTACCCGAGCCGACCTGCTAAAATTTCATACCGATGCCCGAAGGAAAATTGGATGGACGCAATTTTTAAAAAAGAAAGTAAGCCAGCGTGGGCAGTGGGAGTTCTGGGAGGGCACAAGCACGCATGAATAAATCAGGCTCAGTATAGCCTAATTATAGACGGTTAAATTTTAGCTTGAACTGATTTATTTAATTAAAGTATGCTAGATTAATTACTGTGTATGTCATTAACAATAGCCACTGTTATGTCAAAAAGATACACAAAATTATTATTATTTTCTCTCCTGGCAACAAGTTAAAGATAATACGCCAGTGGTTTAGAAGTTAAAATTTGCACGAAATATTTTGAGATAAATAAGATATTAAAATGTATAAATAATTTCTGTTCATTCATGGGTTGTGAATGTTTTCAAAGAAGTTGAAAAGTAATTATTATTATGTGTGAAAGTTCATGACCTTTAAGAGAAGAGGAGGAAAAGATGAGAGTTAATGGCGTGAAGCAGCTAACAGAGGACTGTGTGTGTTGTCAGTGTCGTGTTTTATCAGAACTGGGCTGTGAACTGTTGTCGGACGCTGTGCTGTGAGTGTGTGAGTTGGACTCTCCATCGCAGTCGAAGTGTTTGTGTTTTATTGGACACGAAGCAAGTTTGGCCAAGCTTGCTAGCAGGAGCGAGGCTAGCGGCACGGCCATTGTTGAGAGGAGGCCTGCACTGACGGGAAGAGTTTGCTGGGTTCCCACGGAGAGTGTCGCTGGCAGAGGGCGCTTCACTGCCACAGAGGCACACGGCTGTTTATTACTGCAAGCATTTTGTTTTCACAGACTAACCTTGAGTCATAACGAGGCCGTGACCTCCTATTTGCTCTGAGCTATGTCTGCAATTCCAGATTTACATGATGCTGATAATGACGCCATTGTGTGTAAGTAACTTTTACTGTTGTCTCCTTGTTTAATTTCACTGTGACTTACGTTTTTTTATTCATACCACTCTCTTGTAATTGTTTTCCAGCTGCCTGTAAGACATTACGAGACAGTACAGAAGCTTCAGGTACAAACAATCAGATCTTGCATCTCAGGCAGAAGCTGTTAGGAGTTCAGCACAGAGTCAATCGAGAACAAAGAGGATAAGACTTATTAGATTAGAACCATTATTGGTCAATATGACTATATTTCAGGTGCATTAATAGATGTGTTGTGTTCATACGCAGTGCATCACGCAGTACTGATTGTCTTTATTGATTGTTTTTACAGCTGGTGGAAGCGAAGATGGCGGGGTGTCTGGATGGATTGTGTGACCTCCGTCCTTTCACAGCCAGGAGCTCACCGAGCTCTGTGCCACGCTGCAGTCGAGATTAGAGGTGATTTGGAAGTACAGCGTACAGTTACCTACAGCTCCGAGGAGGCAGGTAGACACTTCATGGTGCTGTAGGATTTTGGGCTTCTCGTGAGCTTCCCATTTGTTGTCAAATCAGTTTTAGTTATATAGCCCAAAATCACAATCACATTGCCTCAAGGGGCTTTACAGTCTGTACAGTGAACAACATCCTCTGTCCTTAGACCCTCGATTCGAGTGATGGAAAAAAAACCTTTTAACAGGGTGAAAAAAAATATAAATGGAAGAAACCTCAGGAAGAGCCACAGAGGAGGGATCCCTCTTCCAGGACGGACAGACATGCAATAGATGTTGCATGTACAGAAAAGTGCAACAAATCACAGTTTACAAGTACATTAACAGATAGTGTGATACAAGTTATATGTAAAGTGTGAGGATCCAGGAGCGACTGAGCTGGACGAGGAATCACCAAGTGGTGCCCGAGCCACATGACCTCCTGTTCACCATGGTGACCTGGAAGAGGGCAGGCCACACAAGATAATTAGTAATAGACAGATAGAGGCATCAAGATTTACAGAAATATGGATATGAGGAGATAGTGAAGCAGAGGAGAGCAATGATCCAGCAGAGCCCAGAATGTTACATCTATATCAGTCAGTATATAAAGGCAGCAGGAGCCTGGAAATGGTAGATGGTCACAGGGGGCCGTGGTCCATCAGAAGGGAGCCTGAATGAAAGAGCAGAGGAAGAGAAAGAGAAGGAGGAGAGAGAAGAGGAGGAGGGGGAGGAGGAAGCTATAGAGAGTATAGAGAGAGGCACAGCTTGCAGCTTGTGGGAACAGAAAACAAACAAGGTTAGAGAAAAGCGATATTTCATCAGAATTAACAGATTGTTTCTCGTCGGCAGCACGATGTAAATCTAGTGCTGTAGGAACTCATTGAGACTGACACCAAGCCACTGAAGAAGCTTACAGTTGATCTCAAGGGCTAATTAAAGGCTAAATCAAAGAGATGAATTTTGAGTTTAGATTTAAAGGCGTCAACAGAGCCAGATTGTCTGATGTCAGCTCGGAGGTTATTCCAGAGGAGGGGAGCCCGATAGGAAAAAACCCTGCAGCCAGCTGACTTCTGCTTAATCCTGGGAACCATCAGGAGCAAAATGGTGTCTCTGTCTGGCGGGAGCGATGACCAGCATCTCAGGTTTTTCTGAATTTAGGAGCAGGAAGTTTTCTTACATCCACTTCTTCACTGTATATAGGCAGGTATCTAGTTTTGTGATTTTAGAATTGTCTACAGATTTTAAGGGCACATACAGCTGAGTGTCATCCACACAGCAGTGGAAATGTATTCCTTAGCTCCTAATAGAGAGAGAAGAGCAAAGGGCCCAGAACAGAGCCCTGGGGAACTCCATACTTCACTGCAGTAAAAACTGATGAAGTACCATTGTAAGAAATACATCGTGTTCTTTTGGACAGGTACAATTTTAGCCAGGCTAGAGCCAGGCAAGAGATGCTAAATTGACTTTCAAGTCAGTCTGACAGTATACCATGATCTATAGTATCAAATGCAGCATTAACCACAGCAGTAACACACACAGTAACCACAGAAACAATGACACAAAGTTGTGCAGTCAAAAAACACAAGCAAAACTGGAGACATTTTAAGTAGTATTACATATTACCACCTCACATTGCGCTGACACACACTTCTAATTGCATCCACGGTTGCGGTGCCTCAACACTGTCTGCCTGGCTCCTGGCTGCTCACCACAGCTGGCTAAGAGTGTTAGCCTTCGTCCAAGCTTTGTTTAAGCATTGCCGTGGCCTAATTGTTACTCGGCAATGCCATCTTGAACTGTGTACTGTCAACCCTGTCACTTGTTGTTTTGTGTGTGTGTGTGTGTGTGTGTGTGTGTGTATGAGAGTACAGTGGGAGAGTTTATCCCATTTTCTTTGATTAGTAGTTTAAGACATTTTCTTTTCTTTTGTAACTGTTGGCTTTACTGCAGCCTGTAATTCTGATCTGTTAGTTCATGTAATTTTGGTCTTTGCAGGTTGCAGGTGCATTTCATTTGATGTAAATCTTAATTCTATTTGATTTGATATTGTGTTAATTCTTAGGGATGTGGTAAATTAAGTTCTAATTTCTTGTATTTGTGATTAGTTGCATTTAATGCATTTAATGTTTGTGTTCTCACCTGCTGGTCCCCCTTTTTGTCCCAGTGAGTGACTTCTTAAAATGTTTTTAAGACTATTTAAACTAAAATCAATAAATGTTCTGTACCCAGATATGCTGTCTCTGCCTCATTGCAAAATGGACCTGAGTGGCTTATTTGATCTATAAGTTATCCTTTAAAAAAAAAAAAAAAAAAAAGGTCCCTGGGTAAAACCCCCAGGGTGGCGTTGTTTGGCGTGAAATGTCATCTTAACGGAGTGCTGCCTAGAACATGCTCCTCGTGCCGCCACACAGGCAAGCGCAAGTTGTTTGGAGGATGCTACTTACATCCTCAAGAATAGTATCCTGTACTGGCTGCAGGGCAAAATTGAGGCCTTAGCATTATCCCAATCACTCAGGTACACTGTCATGGAGCTAGGCCATTCAGTTCCCTAGGCAGGCCGGTTTAATAAAGACTTCTGGATTCACACACATACACACACATACACACACATACAGCCATTACCAGTCATTGGAACGCCTTTTGAGAGGAGAGGGATAGACGTAATGGGACCTTTAGAAAAGAGTGCTGCTGGTAACCTTTACATTCTTGTAATTTGTGACTACACCACTTGCTACCCTGAAGTGTTTCCCCTGAGATCAGTCAAAGCCAGACGTGGCAAATTGCCTCTTACAGTTGCTCTCTAGGGTCGGGATAGCCAGAGAGGTCCTCACTGACTGTGGAACCGTCTTCCTATCTAAGTTACTGCAACAGGTGTATCAGCTGCTAGGGGTCCCTAATGGACAGGCTCATAGGGCGGTACAACCAAAATTTAAAGAACATGCTGTACAAGTTTGTTTCTCAAACAGGCTCTGACTGGGACCAATGGTTGCCATATCTTCTCTTCGCCTGCCACAAGCTTCCACTGGCTTCTCGCAGTCTGAATTGCTGTATAGACACTGAGTGAGGGGGCCGCCAGACCTTCTGAGGGACCACTGGGAGGATCCAAAGGCGTCAGAGGAGAATGTGGTGTCTTACATGGTGAAGATGAGGGAGCGGTTAGAGGCGATAGCTTCCCTGGCAAAAAAGAACATGGAAGGCCAGGGAAAGAGCATTCCAACCAGGACAGAAAGTGCTGCTGCTACTTCCCTCAAGTGAGAGTTAGCTGCTGGCAAAATAGCAGGGCCCTTACGACGTCACCAAACAGGTCGGTAAGGTCACCTATGAGATCCATATGCCTCACAGAGTGAAGAAACATCAAATATTTCACATTAACCTGTTAAAATAATTACATGTCCGTCCAGAGCCAATGTCACAACAGTTTTTCATCTAAGCAGCTGAGGCGGAGGAGGCAGAGGAACAGTTTATCCCAACCAGCGCAGCAGAACCCAGTCCAGTGGATGTGACTCATCTCACGTCCACCCAGCAGGGGGAGATGAAAGCTCTCCTTGATCTGGGGCTGTTCCAAGAGGGATCTGGTTTCACCAATCTAGTCCAGCACAACATTTACCTCATGAGGCTGCTCCCAGCTAAAAGAGAAGCTACCGCATCCCTGAGCAGTTACTGCCAGCAAGAGCAGAATGAGCAGCTGTCCTGACAGATCTAACAAAAGACTTGGCGTATCTAAGGTCAGTCCTATTTACTGGAGGAGTGAACAACGTTTCCATTGCATAAGAACCTTACAGGAGGGTAATGATTGTTCCAGGTATTAGTCACACCCTCAGGCATTACCATGGAAACTTAGTTACAGCTTGTGAAAAACTTTATATTTTGCACCCATGATTTTGCTAACACCCACAGATGGAGACTATAAAAGGCTGCACTGTGACCCAGTGTGAAGTCTACTAATAGTTGTAGCTTGGGCACTTTCTAGGAAGGATGGTTGAGCTGTACCCATGAACTGAACTTACAACTTGTAAATAAACGTCCCATTTGGGTTTGCAGTATGTCATGCCTCTGTCTCCTCACTATTGGTCCTGGCTCACAAGTCAGCCTTGACAGCTTTGAAAAAGCATATCCAGTATCTCACATTGTTGTGTATATGTCTACCTTTAATAAAGGCGGACTGAAATTCATCATCTTCAGTCAGTTGAGCTGATCTGCATTATCATATTCAGGTTGCTGACCTTTGTATGGTATATGATGTCGCCATGAATCATTAGCTACAAACCACATCCTATTACCACTTTTTCAGTCACATAATGGCCAAGTTTTCCATTCCTTTAAAAGCAAACCTAATGTTGTTATCATGACTGTATCATGCTATGTCGTTGTAACCATAGTCACACAGTAAAATATTCATTCATTTTTACATTTATTTTTTTTTAACTCACAGGTTGCTGTGCCATTTTTAGACTAGACTTTTATGCAATATAATATCTGACGTTCGCAATGTACCACACTACACCTTCAAATTTAAAACATTTATTGACAACATAATGCAATAATAACTTATATATTCAGTCAATTGGAAACTTAAACAAAATACCCTGCCATCTAGTTTCTGCAGAGCTTGCAATTTGTGGCTTTTTTGTCAGTATAACTCACTGGAAATCCAAAATACTTCTACATCTGTGACTTCAGTGAAAGAGGAGGGGGTTCAAGTTCTGTCGGGAGCTGAACAGGAATGGTGTAACACCATGCTATCATTTGGCTGACTGTAGCTAATAGCTACTGGCTTAGCTATTAGCTAACTTAGAGGAGGTTGACTCGCAGCACTTCAACACTTACCATGTGTGTTTTTTAATGCTTGGCAAGCCAACCGGACTTGACATGGGGGTGTGGCAGCATCGACGATCCCATCATCAATCCTAAGTTCGAGATTGTGACTTAATTTCGGTCGATTTCGATTTCGACATCCCCACTACCACCACTGTCCATCTGTATCCTTTTTATGTTCAATAACCTTTCCTGGAAGTCTGTTGAATAACACCATTACTCCATCAGAGAGGTGCCATTAAAAAAAAATCTCCCCACCGCTGTTTCCAGAATTTTTCATCTGCCATCCCATGAGGGGTCTTGATAAAAAAATGACATTGCTTTTAACCAATCTTTCAACCCTCCCACATTGGTAGAAATGAATGAAACAGGCATTATGAGATGTTCTAAACACATTTAGAATGCACTATTTAAGCTTACTGAGCACAGGATTGAGTAGGTAGTCCTAAAAAGACTGGTCCGTTGTTCCACCCTCATTAGGCATTAGGTTTTGTCCATAATTTTTGCTTATTTTTTTCCATCTTCACACATTAAAAGAAAAATTATGTATTTCTTCCCCTTTAAATTAATATTTTAAACTTGTATGAACTTGCTGATTGTTACTCTAAATGAAATACAGGCTACCTGAGAATGAGAGACATCCTGTTTTCCATTTTTTACCCATATCTTGGGGTTCCATTTCGCCAACCATCACTTACTGCATATACCTCTTCTGGGAAGGCCTTTCTGCCTTTGTGTCAGGCTTATTGCACTTTAGGCCACAGCTTTGGTTGGGCTTCTCTGTTTTCTTTCAAGAAGTGCTCCCTGAAATGAATGTTCAGTTCTTTTCAGACCCTCTTTTATACATCATTCCAGATAATTTGCAAGACAAACTGGATGATTTTTTTTGTCCCAAATGATTGCATTTTTCACTGCCTGAACATGGATGAAAACGTGATTTTCTTTGGGCAACACATTAGGCTTGGCGAAAAATGTTATAATCTATGGTTGTGTGAATGTCCACCACTAGGTGGCGCTATAGTCAAGGAAAGTGCGTTTTGGTTTATAACTCCCATATCAGGGGCGCCATATAGGGGGGAAAAATTAGGACAATTCCAAGGACCCCTGGCTGACAGGGGCCCCCAAAAATAGGTTAAAAACTAATATAAAATTATTAAACCATCAGTATATATGAGTATATATTTCAAATATAATAATAAAATTAATTATTTGTTTTTACTTGTTTTGGCAGTAGAATTTAAATATCCCCACTGACCAAAAGGTAAACATCCATATTGACCGACCATCCCGCTTGTATCTGCATGAAATGGTTAGGTCCTGTCTTAGTGCTCTTATTGTTGTTGTCTGTGCTGGTTCTTGTTCTAATCAATGACACTGTAGTTGTTTCTTGTACGTTTACTTTATGGACTTGAACAGCATGTTACAAGCGGCATGTATATTTCCCACTTTACCTCGAACTACCCCGCATTGACCTGTATGTGATGTCATGTAAACTGAATACAATTACATCACACTTCAGTGAGGTGTTTAATTACAGTCAGTGGATGTGCCAGAACTACAGTGATCACAATGTTGCCTGAATCAAAATCTGGTTTTCAAAAAAGGAAAGAAAGAAAAGAGAGAGAGGAAAGACAAAGGAGAGGGTGTCAATCTGTCACCCAGTTTTTCACCAAGATAGGTGGGTAGCCTCCACAGCAAAATAAGCTAGCTAGCTACAGACTAGTGTTAGCCTACACTTCATCAACATTGAATCAGTACAGGGAAACATTTAGCTAGATTCATATTAAATCATTGTCCCTGCTTCTTTTAGCAGACTTATCAGCAGATGAGTCAGCAGCACCCCAGATTCTATGCGACCACCTGTGAGTCTTCAGTTTTGGAGATAAATTAGTCATTGGGCAATAACATATTCTAAAATGATTGAAATTAGGTCATTACTTGTTTCATCAAATTTTACACAATAAGCAAAGCAACAGAAATATATACATATAATAGGCATTACTTTCTGTGCCGTAACTTTCAATGTTGTCAAAGCAGCGAAGTCAGTAAATCAGTCTTGAGTCATAATCTTATATTATCTGCTTTCTACAGGTGCTTTATGCTATATGAAAAGAATAAAAGCCCTGCTGGGCTGAAACGGTGTTAAAACACTGCTGAATAATTGGAAAAAATATTTATATGAATAAAGTGTTGACATTTTTACATAGCCTATGAAAGCAACATACGACACACAAGTGCAGAACAAACGCTCAGTGTCTTTTTGCCCCCTCTCTGGATAAATACAGCCTTTTTAGGTGTCAGTTCAGGTCAGGTGTGGCAACATGGTGCTTCACACTTGTTGACATCAGCCTCACTCAACCCTTCACTGAGGAGCAAAAGATGATTTTGTTTTATAAATTTGATCTCAATTATTTCTCTCCTGTGTTTATAACCTGAGAACTGGTGGGGAATAAGTTTTGCCACAATAAGGATTCGATACCAACATTATTACACATAATTCCTTAACTCCTTTTGACCTATGAAAACGTGGAAAAAAAATCCAGAGGAAAAAAGCATTTCCATGTTTGACTTTATTTCAAGAGGAAATCGTTTTTTGGGGTAAAACTGAGTGAAAACATATTTCACTTATTTTTTTGATAGTTAATTTCTTTTGTTTGTTTTTGTAATAATCATTTTGACCACAAAGAGACTGAAGTGCACCACTCCCCCATGTTCTACACGGGGCCAAAAGCATTCATGTTTTCTTCTGGGCAAGTTTTAATTTCTTTGTGCAAATTAAACACTAGATACATTGTGCATTGGCAGCTTATGTGATATCATTCTTATGTCTTTTTATGAGGAGCGTGTTCAGTGGCAGACTGCTGTCTCAATCCTGCTCCACCAACAGACACGATAACTCTTTCGTCCCCCTGGCCATCAGGCTGTACAACAGCTCACAGTGATGTCAGGAAGCACAATAGACAATGGACAAATGCACTCAAAAGCACTCATCTTTTATAGCCCAATTTAATTTAATTGTACACCGTCCCCTGTCCCCTTAATACTCTTGTCACTTTACATTTTTAATATCACTTTATATTTTTATACAGTTGTACAAAACATTTTTTATTCCATATTTTTATTTCTACTGTCTCTTTGATATTGCATGTATGTTCAATGTATGTTAAATGTTTGTTATTGCTATTGGATGCTTGAATTTCCTCCGGGATCAATAAAGTATCTATCTATCTATCTATCTATCTATCTATCTATCTATCTTCTTTTGGCAAGGATTGTATAATAACTGGCACTTACCTAGCACTTAACTCGTGCTACAGATGGATTATGTATTATCAGCAAGTCAGTTCAAGCAGTCCCAATGACTGGCCTCATTCTGATATATGAGCCCCCTTTATGTTACATCACAGTTTATGGTTTATAACAGATGCTGTCAATTGAAGAAGTAAGAGTACAATACTTTTGTGTTTTCTTATGTTCAAAGTGCTATTATAGCACCAAGAGCAGCAGGTACTATCTGGCTCCAGCAAGGGACATGTACAGCTGTTGCAGAGCCTGGCTGTATCCTTTCAGTCATTATACATATGTTGCCCCCATATTTAGATGATCTTTTAAATGTCCTTTTTTTTTCAAATATTACTTTTCTGCTTTTGCTGTTACCATTGTGGCATGTGTTAGTTATTATTAACCTTAACCCTAACTTGAAGTATGCAGGAAAGTTTTTAATCCATATTTGCATGTCAACTCATGAGAATATTCAATTATTAATTGTAATTTTAACTTGTTCTTTATGTAAGAATTACTAAATGTCTCATTCTTTCAGCCTGATATTAACAGTAGCTTTGTTCACACTCTTTATTTAATGAAAAAATACAACAACCTGCATGTTGACTGGCTTGATATATGGTATGTGGTTACATCATATTGTTGATATAATGTACAAATGGATTTGAAAGATCTGTAACTGACAAGAGCAGTCAATAATGGTTAAGGCTTATATGTGACAATATTAATCTTTTGCATTGGAAATCTCATGACACAATACCTTAATTTTATCTGTCGAAAAATTGTAAATTGGAAACTGATAACATTCCATGCTAACACATCAAAAACTGCGTCCCAGAAGTCATGTCATGTCATTGTTTGTAATTGCTTTATCCCTTTTACAGGGTCCCAGGGGTTTTTGCTGGAACCAGTCCCAGCTGTCTCTGGGTGAAGTCAGCGTACACCATGGACAAGTCACCAGTTCTCTGATGCAAGTTGCACATCAGGAGCAATTTGGGGTTCAGTATCTTGCTCAAGGACACTTTGACATGCAATTCAGCTCAGCTCGGGGGAGTGGGGATTTGAACCAGCGGGAGTGAGTCTGTTTCACTCCCTTGCTCAGTTCATGTAAACAAAGACAACCATGTTTAAAGTTAAATCTCCTCACATATAAGTTTGAAATTAAAACTGGATCACAGTTTGTTCTCTCAAAACTGAGAGGTTTAAATGTAATCTTTCTTAATTTTGAGCTAGTGTTAATGTTTATGTACATACATACATAAAAATCTGAAAAGCAATGGCGCTCCAAGAAAATGTACTCTTCCATACTGGTTGATGGGAAGACGTAATCGCGCCTATATGTCGGGAAGTAATAGTGCTAGCTTATGTTGTCTGTGCAACAAAAAGATCAGTGGTGTCACTCCTACTGGAGTTCTGAAAACAGCAAAAATGGCAATATGTCAGGAAAAGTCATGTTTGTGACTATTGTTGGCTTCATTCAAATCACATTGTACTTTCCCTGCTGTGAGCCATTACAAGTCAGGACGAAAACATATTCAAACCGGAGGCCGCTGAGGGAAATAGAGCGGTAAAATGATGTAAAAGAATAAGCTGTGACATTGACCCTCTTTTGTTATGTGTAGCGGAGCTCTAAAGTAACTTTACACTACATCTTTTAATTTGCCAGTTTATTCTTTTCTGTCTATTACTGAGGATGGGTGATGTGTTTCACTTTTCCCCCCATGCAATCTCTTTTACTCCATGACATTAAATCATAGATGCATCATTTCCATCACAGGAAAGGTCCTACGGACAATAATACCTGTGAAGGGGCAGCTGAAGCAATCTGAGCGCTGTATATTTCTAAACTGTCATTAGCACAAACACAGTTCTAACAATGTCACTTACTTAACTAATCTTTTTCTTCCATTTTGCTGGCAAAAGGTCTGACAGCCCTTCAGGTAATATGGACAAACACAATCTGACTGTTTGTCACCAACAGAAAGGTCCAATCTTAGGTCAGAGTCAGAGTGAATCGGCAGTCTGGACGGTGTTTTCTCATACAGAGGACAACACTTCCCCTGATATCTCCGTCTCTCTTTCCTTCCTCTCAGCTCTCTCCACATCCATGACAGTGAAGAGAGGCTCCTGGGCTGTGACTGAGTCCTGCCGGTGTTTGGTAGCAGTGAAGGCCGTCTTGATGAAGACTTCAGAGTAACGTTTCTTCAGCTCTGGGTCTGGACAGAACAGGTATTCATACAAGGCTGCAGCCAAAGCCCCACCCAGAGATGGACCCACCCAGTACACCTAAAACACACACACATGCACGCAGACACACACACACACACACACACACACACACACACACACACACACACACACACACACACACACACACACACACACACACACACACACACACACACACACACACACACACACACACAGGAAACACAGAACATTTAACATCCTGCTGCACATATCAAAACTTAGACTTCACCTTTAACAAGAGTGGTTGACAGTTAAAATGTCTCTTTGTTATAATCATTAACTTGATTATATAAATATCAGGGCTGTCAAGCAATTAAAAAAAAAATCATCAAATTAATTACAAGATTTGGGATTCATTAATCAAAATTAACTAGATATGTGCTTACACAAGCTGTTGCTAAAATGGAATGAACTACAGTAGAATCTGTGACTTTTAAGTCATCCAGTAAGCTTGGTTTCTGGTGTGAGAATAAAAGATAATTTATGGTTGCATGTAGGTGCCACGCAGAGGAGACGCTGCAACCTAAGCAAGTGGCCTATGCTGTAGTGAGCATTTATACATGTGCGCTACCATGTCGGCATTGCTGGCAGTGGTGAACTGATTGCCAGCTGTACAGTACTCTCCCCTTAAAATACATTGAATCCTCCGGCTCACAGCCGGAGAGAGCAGACAGGCAGAGTGTCTGCAGGGAGTGCTGTGCATGCTGAGCAGGAGAAGCCGGAAAATGCCATGCTTGCAGGCTTCTGGGAAGGTGCATGTCAGGCTGCCCTATTGCTTAGGGCAAGCACCTATGCAGAAGCTACATAGGTATGCCACCGATTCAACCACATCTCATTCTTAGATTGAGAGAGAATGTTAACAGAAACTATGACCATTACTTAAAGTGAAACTCTCGCCAAAAAGCAACCAAGGCTTTACTTGCAATTGAATACGAGTCAGACCTTTGTGTAAAAGCATAATTATGGCGAAAGAGGCACTTTTAAGATTTACTGTAGTTTCCTTTTTAGGCAAGTTAATTTTCAATGGGGTGCAGGGGCACTTTAGCAATAGCATCAAAATCTCTATTTTAAAACAGTGAGAAGGCTAAACACAACATGAAACTTTGCTCGTAGTATCACCAGGGTCTCTACACATGAACACCAGCATTGTGTACACAGTTTACTATAAAAGAGAGTTTTTGAACAACTCACGTAAGCAGCTGCATCTCCAGCGCGCCGCCATCATGGCAGACAAAAAGTGTCGATCCCCGAGTGCGACCGAACAGGCAGGCTTGAGTAGCAGTCCACCATTTTTGAATTAGTAGTTCAAAAACCTTCTTTTTAGTAAACATCTCTGTTTTAGCGAGACTGGAAACTGATGCCAGAAGGCAACATTATTAACAAAGCTATGTAATTATGAGGCTGAGCCAAAATTACCATGGCCCACCCAAAACTAGGCCCACCATCCAGTGACAATTTACCATCAAATAATCCTCCAGACAGTTACTGCATGAAGTGCATTGTGTGAAGTATATCCTGCACATATATGTCCTGTGTTTGATAATGAAATATAATATAAGCTTAGTTACCCAGTGGTTTTCCCAGCGCCATGTGACCACAGCTGTTCCAAAGGATCGGGCAGGGTTCATACTGGCACCAGTATAAGGAATCTGAGGGAATAATCACAACCAACCATTATGTGGCTGTCATATGAAGGAAAGACACTGAAATTCAATAAATAGTAGAACATTGCGACAAATGTTGGATGTTGGAAGGTGGCTGGGAAAGTTTGTGTGGTAATTGTGTAATTACGGTGCCCTTATTCTTAAAGTGTAACTGGACATTGCATATTTGTTATTGCTAACTTGACCACAGAATGAGACTGTGTTGTTTTCACTGAAGAGAAGGCTGAATGCGACAGTCGACCAGCAGGTCTATAACACTGTTTGGCTGCTGTATTTGCCTTACACTCGGATTTTCTGATCTAATGCACCTGTTAACAGGATAACATCAATTGCCAGTGCCTTCTGGATCATAAGTCACTGTTCTGTTTCACTACAATTTTTTACTTTCTACATTTTTTGGTTGTTTTTTTCACAGCAAAACATTCTAATAATGGTCAAGTTGTGCAGCTTAAAATATGATAGGAAACAGTGACAGTGAGTAAATTTGCTGCAGTTGCATTTGTAGTAATGTTGAAATGTAGTGAAAAACGTCATGTGTGTCATGAAGCGAGTATGTAGATGAGAAGTAGGAGGAAGTGTGGAGGAGAGAGATATGGTTGACTGAAAGAGATAAAGCAGTGCAGAGTGGCTGTGAATGAGAGCAGAGCACAGGAAAAGCAGTGAAGTTGTCAATGAAGCAATGCATACTTATTACATTGATTACATGCATTGTGTGCTAAAGCCAGCAAGTGACGACATGGCAACGTGAGTCTCTAACTTCCACTCTAACCAATCTCTGTTTACAGAAACATAACGTGTAACTCCACTAATTTCACACATTATAGTGTGTTTACAGGTTTAGCTGCATATGTAAAAATGTATTTTAAAACCTGTGGCTCCAGAGGAAGCTGCATGAAATCTGAGAAATTGCCTCCAGTGATGTCAATCAGTGGCTAAGTCACATTCACTTTTTGTTTTTTTTGGCACTCTCTCCTTTATTTGGTTTCACATCTTCACAACCATTCGACATTCATCTTGAGATATGACCTTACATAGAGCGAACACAAAACAAAACAAACTGAACATGGAGTGGGTTGAGTTTGAGAAGATAAATTAAATATAGACAAGTTATATAGAGATGAATAAACATTTCTTTTCTCTCTCTCTCTCTCTTTTTTTTTTTTTTTTAAAACAAAAGACGGGTGTTTCTGGGAATTAAACATTTTCCACTTTTTCCAAAGTTCCTCAAATATATGTTTCTGGAGCCTCATTGAAAATATTTTTCCTTCCATTACAAAGACTTCATAGATAATACTGTACCAGCTCTCTATAGATAGAGCATTCGCCATGAGTTTTTGTTTATCTTTTATTTAAATTGGAACAATCTGAAACACATATAGGACCTGAAGCAATATATTCATTTTTATCGACTCAATCAATGACTCAAAACCTAATATTGGGATTAAATTCCAACTCCTTATGTCTTCCTTTATCTTTTGGCTTAACAAATTTAAATTTAAATCACACAAACTGGTTAGCTCTCTATGGATGTTTACTCCCAGATATTCACTATCATCCATATCCCAATTCAATTTGATCTTGGAGCTGATGATCTTAAAGGACTGACAAAAAATCAAATTTTCCTAATACATTATATAATAACTTCCAGCCTACCGAATCAAATTATCAGACTTATTATCTGGGGGAGGATTTTTTCTAGTCTTTTTGCCAAAATGTGTGTGAAGATTTTTTGTAATCCTGATTGAATATACTTACTGGCTGATGACTTCCACGCAACTTCCCCTCTTTTGGTATCAGAGGAATCACTACATCTCTCCAAGAAGAAGGAGTTATGTCAGTCTTAATAACGTGTTTCATATGTGTCCTTCATCAGTGGGATCAGCAAATCTTTCATTTCTTTGTATCCCTCCGAAGTGAAACCATCCAGCCCTGCTGCCTTCTTGGGTTTTAAATTAGATATTTCCTTTCTTATTCTTCATCTGTAATTTCTGTCTGCTCTCAAGTTTGATAATTTGATAATTTTTTTTGATTGGGTTTTTTTCATAACTAGTCCAACAGTGTTGTACAAATGCAATGATGGACAAGGGGACTGCTATCCACACCTCAATCATGCAGATGGAATATTAGAAAAAAAACAAATATATAAATTTTTGATGTAGGCACCACCGATTGATAGCTTTTAGAGGTGAGGGAACAAAATTGAATGTAACATTTTTTTTCAGGTCATATTTGTGTTAGGAGTGTTGTTGGACTGCATTGTATTGTAGAGGTGTTCATATTTTCAGGTATTCCAATATACATTTATGAAATTATTTACAAAATGGCATCACTTAGAAATGGAATATGCCCGAAATGCCCATGGCAAGAGATGACATCACAAGTCTGACAGCTATATGTCTACAGCATTTTGAGCCTTTGCCTATAGGTTATTATCTATTTCTGTGTATGTATTTACAAGAGCTGGACAAGTGTTGTGTACTTACAGCAAACAGGTGACCAACACATACAGACATGCCAATAGCCAAAGCAGAGGAACCCTTCAAGTCATTACGTTTGTCGTCACAGGTTGCAAACACAGTGAAGACCAGCTGGAAGGTGATGAAGAGTTCTACAACCAGGGCACTTCCCACAGAGATGCTCGCATTTACCTGTGTTGGCAACATAACAGCAGGATAGAAATGCATCATCAGATATTAATGACTGCATTTCAGCCAGGTGTGAATGCTAAATGTGCTCTCTCTCTTAATCTTCAGAACAAAATTCCACCAGTGAATTGAAAGGTCACCTAACACCTGACTTACTCGAATATATATATACATATACATGTTGTAATAATTATAACACGATAAGATTTTTTTTATGTAGTCATTATCAATATTGATCCTGGACATATATGCAGGAGCATGGAGCACAGAGATGCCAGTGTTTAAGATAAGTGCCAAAAAGCTCCACATTTTAGTCAGAAAGGCCAGTTCTGTGATTGGATAGAGAGTTTAAGCTGGACTCTCTGGATGTGTTGACAGAGATATGGATCATAATCATACACATGACTACCCTTTATATGTTACATTTCAGTTACTTTTTTTCAGTTTTTGGGCATTTTCACCTGAATCTAACAGGGAATCTAAGAACAGAGGATGCCATAAAGTGTACAGATTGTGAACCCCTCTGGGGCATTATGATTTGTGACATTGGGCTATATAAATATAATTGACTTGACTTGACTTTAATCTTTTATTGCTGCAGTCAAGTTATCAGGCTTTCCCAGCATTTTCTAGCTTTAGAAGGAAATCGTCAAGTTTTTTTACACGTGTGACTCATTGTCAAGTAAATGTTGATGGCACAATGTAATAGCTATAGACAATTGAAACCACCCGTACTTAGATTTGTTCCCTAAAAACCTTGCTTTTCCTGTGCTATTTTGTTTTCCATTGTGCATGAAATCTCCCAGTTAACTGTAGGCTAACCTGTGATTCAGTGAGGATGGCAGCATGGTACTATTTGAAACTGTTTTGACATCTTTGTAGAATAAATGGATGAATGAACTATTGTTTTCTTCCTTGTGTTGCTGGTAGCTGGGCTATGAGGAATTGGAAAGCTTTGAAGTTGTCTTTGCAACAGAGTATATTCAGTGCCACATGCTTCCAGGATTATCTGTTGATATTTGATTAGAAAGCTTAATTCATCGCAAGTGTTTCCTAGAGAGTAACTGCATCGATAGCTTTTACTTTTCCTAAGTAGGATAGGAAATACCAGCTATGAGAGGAATGAATTAGATAACAGCGCTACAGTGAAATAGGCAGTGACAGCTAGTCATTGCTTTTTTAAAAAAGAGACTAACCGTGGTGACCCCCATGCCACCCCGAACAGAGGCTGGGGTGACCCCGAACAGAATGGCAGCCCCCGCTATGGCTCCTACAGACTGGGCCAGCAGGTAGAAGAGCGCTTTAGCCAGACTGAGTTTCCTGGTCAGCACCATGGCCACTGTGACTGCCGGGTTGATATGAGCACCACTGATGTGCCCAAAGCACTGCACCATGGTGGCGATGCTCAGGCCAAAGCAGAGTGAGATGAGCACCAGATCAGGGGGGCCGGGATCCTCCTTAACAGCCTCCCAGTTGATGGTGGAGCCGAGGCTGAGCAGGATGAAGAGCAGCATTGCGAAGAACTCAGCACCCACACAGCGCCAGAACTCTTGAGTCCAGATACCCTTGAAGGCCGTCATGGCTTTTTCTTGAGAGCAAAAAGGTCGAGGCAAGAACTTACAACGTGGCGCACAGCAGGGGAAGCAACAACTCCTGGAAGTGATGACAGAGAAGTCATGAATCAGTAAAAAAAGGAAAAAAAGGGAAGAAACAAAACTATAGCAGTCTGAAAGAGCACAAATGTGAGACTTGAACCAGCTGTAAGTCCTCCATATTTAACAAGCAAATACATTGTCTGTAAATGCTCTTCAAAAAGCAACATATCAGCATTTTCTAAACTGACATCTCTATCATTAGGATGACATCACTTCACTGTCTGTGCCTGCAAAATGTTAGACTGATAGGTGTCACTCAAACAATAGTTCTTGTGAACTTGGGGAGCAGCAGAGTTTATTCATGATCAGACTGTAACCTGCACTGTACATTTACTGCCAATAGACAACAACTTCTCTGCTAAACTTCCCCTCTGCTCTGGTTGCTAACAGCAGTGTGCTCTGAACACACTCACCTGAGCTATCTCTCCTTTTCTTACTCCACCATTCCCACACTGTGCAGCGTCCTGGTTCGGAGCCTCGCTGCTTTTATAACCCCTGCTGTAGGATGAAGGATCCCAGATTCTTCTGTTGTGATATGTCATTGTTCCCTATATAAGCAACAGCTAAAATGTAGTGACTTTGAGCTCAACAATTAAGTTATTGTTCAAGAACTATTTGGCAAACACTATGGCTCATCAACATTGCCAGGAAAGGACAAATATGAAATATTATCATATCTAAGAATACAATAGAGGAGTGGAGGGGATAACTGTAAAAAAAAACAACAATGTTGACATTCAACAGCTGTTAAACACACAGTATGTCATTTTTGCCACTCAAAAGAATAAAGGAAATAGCATGGGATCATGGGAGTTGTTGTCTTCCCTTTAAAATAACCATTGCTGATAATAATCTGTCTGACGTGACCCTGACTGACTGGTGTCTGACTGGTCTACTTCAGAGTTCCTCTGATAGGTCACTAGGTGAGCTGCCTTGGTGTTCCTGGCTGTCTCGAGGATGCACCGCTGTGTGATAATACCACACTACTGTCATCCATAGTTCTAAACAGCAATGATGCTCCTTGTTGTACTACAGAAAAAATGCAAGAGTGTCAGCCACCACACCGCTATCATTCATCAAATACAAGCATATTCGTTACAGCTGTCAATTAGAAAAGCCGAGAAGGAAACCCGGCTGAACGCTGCCGTGCTGCCGCCTCCGTGCTGACCTGTCCCAGCTCCGGTCCGTCTCAAACCCTGTACTCACCTCAGGCGCACCGCCGCCCCGCCGCTCTCCGTCATGACTCCAGCCTGCCAGGCGCGTCCGTCTTTTATAGCGGGGGTGTGAGCGCCTGCGTGCGTGCTGGCACAGTCTGGTTCATCCTGGATGGGACCAGATGCGAACAGAAGCAGCAGATAACAACACACTGATTATTAGTCGGTAACCACATTATAATAATTACATTTTTCACATAACAAAACGAGACAAAACAAACAGCTACACATTTATAAAAGGGTCAACAATCAGAAGGTAATTTAATATTGCATTAAGAGATCTAACACCAAGTTTGCACTTTATTTTAAACTATTAAGACGCAATAAACTGCACTTTCTGTGAAATTAGACAAAAAAAATAGAAATAATAAAATATTTATTAGACAGTAAACGTAGACAGTTATATCCTAAGTAATCTAATAAAACGTAATAACACATCATTTGTTTCAAAGTAAGCATATCATAGAAATAATATGGTCTTTATTAGACGTTCTACAAAGACAGTTATAAGGTGAGATAAACTAAGACTTAAAAATCCATAGTTAGTATTAATGTAGGAAAAAACTAGAAACATGTTCTATTTCTATTATTTGATATCCTCATACTCCTAAATACCCTAATCATGCTGTAATTAGAAACTACCTATAATGCATTAAATTACCAAATGTATACTATACAGGACAATACTATACCAAATTATACTTAAACTACAAACCAAATAAAAGAGCATCATGCACTATTGCGTACAAGATCATGCAATAAGAAATTAAACGCAATGCCATATCAGATCCTTACAGTGATGCTGAGGATGATGCATTTATTTTGGGCTTTATTCAACATAGTTTCACCATACAGAGTATGTTGTGCCAATAACAAGCTTGTTTGACCCTTACAAGACATTCTTATTCTTATTGTGCTATAAATATAAGATTAGGAAACAAAGAAAACAAAAGCTTAATTCTTTGTTTCCCGATCTTCTTTATGTTCTTCAGATGTAAAGCTGTGTTTTTCCCCAAATATTATTTTTTTTGTCTGTTCATGACCTCCTGACCCAAAACCTCTTGAAGTAATGCAGTCCATGATCTTTTCATACAGAAGTAATTGTGTAACGTCTTGCTCACCAGCAGCATTTAGTTTTCTTTCTTTCTTTCTTTCTTTCTTTCTTTCTTTCTTTCTTTCTTTATGTCACCCAGTGTAAAATGCTGCATATAATGTTAGTGGGAACACTGATTTTTTTGGGACTGGGTTTTTCTTAACTTCTTTTTAACATTTTGAAACAAGTCCCCATCTCCTGCAGATGTTTGGGATGATGCTACAACAATGCTGTGCTGATAAGCCCCAGAAATGTTTTGTGGAATATGAAAGTTCACCTGGCAATTTAGATGAATTAATTAATGAATGAATCAATGAATTCATTTTAATTTTTTGGGTTACCTGATTCTTTAATTAAATGATACAATAATTTTTTTTTTCCCAGCTAGAATTTCTATTAAAGACTGGGAAATAAATCCATGCTTTTGTGTGTCCATGCTTGATTAATCTAATATATTTGCTGTTTTTCTCCAAAAGTTTGTTCTTCCACTTCATCCAATTCAACTGAAATAAAACAGTTATATTCCTTGCTTTTCCAAACGTTTGTTTTGCTTTTGTTGTTGATGTTATCTCAATTCATAATTATTGTTTGTTGCAATCCGTCTTGTTTGATACTTTTATTGTGAAACTATTTGCAGCAATTGTTGTGCTATAAATCTTATGAAAGCCCCCAGCCCATCAGACAGACTTGAGTCTGAATGTGCTCTAACAGTAGAAAGCATCCGGTCTGAAGAGCATGTACACATTACCAGAAGATTACAAACCAGTAAACACAACAGATTGTGTGCCAGCGAGCCTGCTCTGCGTGTTGTCACTATTATTGTTGGCATGAGGAGCCTCAGCACCCCCAAATCTCACTGGACAAATATTGATGCACTGCTGAGACACAAAGCTGCTGGTGTTTATGCTTCTTCATGCAAGCTGACAGAGTAGCTCTACCCCTGTTACATCATACACACAGCCCATCCTCTCTGTTATGTAAGCGTTACACAATATCAGTTTACACACTTACAGTGCTGGCAGAAATGTGTGAGCAAGTTGATGAGAACAAAAAGTAATTAAAAAAGGGAGTAAACGTAAAACTTGGGACAATGTGGCCACTGTCCAAAACAAAGAGTTGGGTTATGTAAGCTGTCTAGTTACAGACCAAGTGTTTTCTATTTTAGTCATCTATCAGAAAACAGAAGCACTGAGCTTTTCTTTAGCTAGTTTAAGATTTAATGGCTTTCAGTTTGACGAGGCAATAAAAAAAATGAAATTCTGTCATATCTGCTTTTTAGAATGTGTGTGGTAATGACCCAAATCTATTTTAAGAGTTAAGGATCTAAACCTAGCAGTTGAGTAGATATGAAGTTATTAGATTTTAATCTAAATATAATGGAAAAGGTCTGCATGGAAGTTCTGTTCTGTCTGACTAATTACTGCAATTATATTCTACAGATGATCTATAGAAAAAAACAATTACCACTTCTCGTGACTAATATAAAAAACATTTAAACATTTTAATAAACCTTTTTGGAACTTCACAGCAAAACAAGTTTGCATGACAACTGAAGTAGACCATGAAATGCTCGGATATCCAAAATGTATATGAAAAGACATAATTTACAGCCTACAGAAAAAATCTTGACTGTAGCTGACTGTGGAAAAGCTTTACTGAAGTTTCAGCATGGAGGTGAATAGCTATTGACAGAATTTCCAGTTTTGAGGGAACTTTTCCTTTAACATGCACCTACTTGCACCTATGTTAACTGACCAAGTCTCCCTTTTAGGGGGGTGGTCTTGTGGGTAACCTATGTATGTGACAGAATGTGTAGATGGCTATATGTTGTTCTGCTGCCACAGAAGATAAATGAAAAGCCCCATGTTTCGGAGCTGTAGTCACACATTACAGGCTTCAATGGTATCATTGGTGTGAGAAACATGTTGTGCAGCAACAGAATTTTACCAATAGACAAACTGGAGCCTTCCCTGCACCTGTGGGGTGTAACATTAACTACAAAAAACAGCCAAAACTCCGCAGGGAGCATAATAACATTTTGAAATAAAGGACAAACTGAAAGGAAAACTGAACACAAGGAGGACTGTTTCTTTTTAGATTTGATAAACGAGTCAGTCACATTGCATCCCCATATTTTGACTCTTTAGAGATAGTTATCTGTATTTTGGGCTAACCTGTCCCAGCCCTCAGGCTGATCCAGGGGGAGCTAGCTCAGTTGCTTGTAGAATAGCTTGTGGTTGTTCATGTTGTTTGTACTTTCAGCAAAGATGATGTGAGAAGCCATGCATGCTGATAAGATACAGGTCAGTGAACAACAAAGACAGATTGAAAGCTGCTCCGTCTGATGGTGCCCACAAGCCACAGCAACATGCTGTACATAGGGGAATCATGGTAGTTATTCAATGCCTTGAACAAGTGCTCACACTAGGCTACTAACACCAGTGTGAAGAGATAGACGGCATACATTTGGCTCAGTGGGTTGGTAAGTTGTACAGTTGACTGGTCCAACTATTGCTCTGTGGCTGATGCATGATGATTGGTGGTCAGTTCAATACTTTACCATGAACATTAGATTATTTATTTAGTTTAACTGTCCATTAATTATTCAATAACTGTGGGAGTCTAGTGGCTTGTGTGGATCAAGTTTATTTTCATTTTCACTTTTTTCACTCTCATCTGCCAGAAATGTATTCAGGGGCGTCCTCACCAAACAAGTACACGTTTAATGTAAGTAGTGTTGATTAGTATCATCTAAGAGCAGTAAATAAAACAAAGTTTTAGGCAGAATGGAGGTACAGCTTGGTACTGCCTGATTTGCTGGTGGAGGTAGTAAAAAGCGGCAAGACTTTGTGATGTTGAGAAAAGAAATTAAACTCACAATGTCTCCGTTGCCTTTCACTACAGCGTTGTTGTAGTTACTGTCTCTGGACACTTGCAAAGAAAAAAACCCCACCAAATTTAATGAGGGTCAAAATGACAGTTAACCCTCCTGACCGAATGCTCAGTGAACTTAGACTGGAAAATAGCATTAGTAATAGCAAAATAGCCTCTTTTGGTTCCACAATGCCGGCATGCTGTATGAAATGACACATTGGAGTAGCTTTTTGCTGGTGCTGCTAAGTTCGGTGTGA
The DNA here is from genome assembly GCA_030272975.1 of Sparidentex hasta. Taxonomy (NCBI): domain Eukaryota; kingdom Metazoa; phylum Chordata; class Actinopteri; order Spariformes; family Sparidae; genus Sparidentex; species Sparidentex hasta. The sequence continues at coordinate 66,419 of JARJLU010014582.1, forward strand.
AAATACAAAGGTGAGCCTTCTTTGCGGAGGTCATGCAGATCTCTAAATCTATGAAGGCTGCTCTCCTGTGTTCCCACCATTGCTCCTCAGAGATCACTCCTCGGAGCACAAATAAGAGCTTTGGAACAGCCTGCAAAATGGGAGAAAGTAACAACTTCTGGTTCAAGCGAGGATTGAGCAAAACTAGATGAGTCATGATTGTTTTCACAATAACGAAAGCATGATGATGGTCAGTATTTTGTCTTTACCCCCTCAAACTGGTACACTTTAGATAAATTCACTGGGAAACTCTTCACTTGTTGTATTTGTGGCAACATGATTACAGAGTAGCTCCAGCAATTGCGGCTGTTCATTGTACGAAATAAAGAACCCCACTCTTTTACAGGGAACATGTCAAAGGGATCCCATTTTTTTGTAAAACTCATCAGTGTTACTGAACAGTTGTTGATCCAACATAATGTATGGAGCAATGCCTGCAAGCTAGCACAGGCAGGCAACTTCAGCTGTACTGATATACACATGACATGCCCCACTCTCTGAGGCTCTGATCCACCTCTGGAGGTAGCACCAGAGTCATGTCATGTCATGTGATTGTCCGTAACCGCTTATCCCTTTCCATGGGGTCACGGGGTGTTGCTGCTGGAGCCAATCCCAGCCTTTTCTCAGGGCGAGGGCAGGGTACTCCCTGGACAAGTCGCCAGCTCATCGCAGGGCCCTCACTGATGAGCAATGTGGGGTTCAGTATCTTGCTCAAGGACACTTCGACATGCAGCCCAGCCTTGCCCAGAGCTGGGATTTGAACTAGCAACCTTTTGATCACTAGTCGACCTGCTCTACCCGCTGAGCTACAGCCACCCAGCACCAGAGTCGCAAATGTGAAAAAGAGTCAATAGTTCAAGATCACACAGCGTGATCGCTGTGCAGCGCTGCCTAATTCATGATGCCTGCTGGTTAAAATGTGTCCACGATGACCTGGATGGGAGTGGTTTCTGCTCCACAACTGATGTCACATGACCTTAAGTTATCGCGGGAGCAAGCTGGCTGCAGAGCAGGTGAGCTGTCCAGGTACTGCCCGATCCTAGACCCACCATCATGACATCAGGACTTTGCCCTAATTGGCTCTCATCTACGCTGGCGTATATGATGTGTGTTTAAATGAATTTCCATATCCTCTTTTCTACTCAAATATCAAATACTTTCAGATAAGTAGCAGCCGTGTAGCCTCACCTATGGGATAGTCAACATGAATAAACCTAAAAAATACTTCATCTATAACGCAACAATACTGAAAGATGTCGTCAATAAACTGCTCAGCTCTGTCAGCTTGTGGTGATGATGGAGAAGTGGTTAACTGCTGTGTCCAGTGTTATCTGTACTATCCACTCTTATTAACCCTTTCTGTTCCCGACACATTAACAATACAAAGTATTATTCTGAGCTATTCTGTGTGTGATGAGATGGCGCAGCAGGAGAAGACATCTGACTCAGTCATTTGTTCTGATTATTGTATTTCATTCATTCAGTGAAATGTAGTTCATTCATTGTGAATAATGTTGCTATAAGAACATGCATCATCTTATGTGTCTTTCTGCTTATTTGTTAAATGTAGTCAGCAAATTCCCCTCAGCTGTGATATCATCATGCACCTAAGCACAGTTGCATAATAATGAATAACTGTTGTAATTGTATTGTTATTTGGCAAGACTTACTATAATGTATTACTTCAAATGTATTTAATGGAGACATTACAAGGAAAACAGAACATGAACACACACACACACACACACACACACACACACACACACACACACACACACACACACACACACACACACACACACACACACACAAAACTAATCAGATAAATACACCCTCTGCAAAAGACAGGCTTGACACAGGTCTTGATCCCCAGTCATCTGCATACAAAACGGCAGCAGTTCCACTGCTCTATTCCCTCATCCTACATGGTTTGGTTGACTACTATTTTGAACATCTCAGACTGAATAATTTCTGAAGGAGATTAATATGAGAAAAAGGCCAGCAAAGTTCCCATAGCATCAGGTAGGAAAACTGATCACAGTTGTGAGTTGATTTTCCTCAAACATTAATGGAATTTCAATTTCCTCCACTTCTTCCTAGACGAGGAAGGCAAACATTGCAAGCTTAGCCAAGTCTCATCACATCAACAGGAAGAGAGAGTGTCCGACTTCATAGCAGCGTTTGTAGCCCCGTCCCTGCAGTCACCAGCAGATCTCGCTGCTGCAGCCAGTCAGCAGGAGTTGAACTTGAACGCGCTTATTAGCACAGAGACGAACACAGACACTCTTCACAGGTGTGGATCAGGGGATCTGATGGCATTCACACTCTGACAACTAAACAGATCATTCACTCACCAATTTAAAGACAATGTCCCACATTTCAACCCACAGGGCAAAACAACAGTAATGTGATAACTGGTAGTGTCTTTGGCAACTTACCTGAGGAAGAAAATACTGCATCCATATAAGGAAAAGCCTCTGTCATCCTGTCTGTCCTACTGACTCTTCGTCACATTTCTTCCCTGAAAAACAGCATCTGTCCCCGGCAGCAGAGCCAGGCAGGTCCATCAATTGAAAGGCAGTGATTATGTGACGCAGTTCAGAGCAAAAACTTCATCTCACCATATATTTTCACCTTCCACTCTCGACTACTGTTACCCTTCCTGACTGAGACTTCAGTGAACTTTGCCCCTGAAAACCCTATCTATTAGAGCCCAACAGGGCCTGCTGTTTACTGATGGTAATTATGTAACTGTGTAATTAAATCTTTAAATCTTTACTTCCACACTTTCCACGGTGAATGGTTGGTCAGGATCTCAATCACAACACAATATAATAGCATCCATGTTTAGAAATCATTGGTGGATATGTTGTTGATGTTAAGATTAACAGATGGAAACACATTGAAAAAAACCCACACATGTCAATATCATGATGTGTACAGTCACACATCTTTTGGTTCTTCAGCACCAGCATGCTATATGAATTGACACACTTGTGTTGCTTTATGTAAGCATGGCTTCTGTAATTGCAGGTGTCTATCTGTATCTCTATCAGCTTGTGTAGGCATAGATGATTGAAAAACAGTTCCACTCATTCCAGGGCCAACTCCTTAGATCATGAGAAGACCAGCAGGTCATCAACGTAACACAACAGACTGAGAAACATATGGTTGCCAAAAATGCTGGTCATCATCCTCGTGAAGCTGGCTGAGCTGTTGCACAAGTCTTGAGGGAGACGATTGTATTCATTCAACCATATAGGAGTCATGAATGCAGCTTTCCTCTTTGTGCACTGGTATATTGTAAAGCCAGATGTCAGGTCCATTGTCCTGAAAAATGCATTTCCAACTGGGGCCGCTAACCAGTCAGAATAGTGCATTAGGGGATTGGTATCCTTAGTGTTCATCTGTTGAGCTATTGGAAGTCCGTACAATTCACCTTTTTTTTACCCATACAAGGACGAGAGGCGAGGCAAACTCACTGGTGGACTTTCTGATTATGTCTTTTTCTTCCATCTCATTGAGAACCCTGCAGAGTGTCTTGCACTTGGCAGGTGGCACACGTCTGAAGGGCAGCCGGAACGGCCTCTCATCCATGTGCATGAACCATGTGGCCTCTCTATAGTCCAGATGATGGCGAGAGAAGTCATTCTCATATTTGATCACCAGATCAGCCAACTTTTTCTTCCAGTCTGCTGACACATCACAAGACTTCAGGTCCAGGTTCCCCCTGGCCAACTTGCACCAGCCTCTCCTGTACATTAGCATTGTTTGTCAGATCTGACTTCCCAGCAGGCTCGACAAATGCCTGGTGAAAACTCTTGAGCTCTGGGACCTCCATATCCTCCAACGCAAGGGTAACAGGGCTGTCCAAGTGGTGTCACCACCCTGGCAACCATGGTGCCCCTAGGTGCAGAATCTGCTCATGTCCAACAAAGACAATGTTTGTTGCCTCCTTAGTCTCAGACTCATACAAATCCTTAATATCGTTGTGCAGTTCTTCAACATCATGTTTGTCGGAGATCACTTCATGACCTGTGTGTCCTCCCTCAAAGAACAGGTCCCTGCACATTGCGATGGACTGAGGTCCTACTAGGGCATGAGCGCCTCGTGTGGCCAGGCTTGAAGCATGTGAAGCAGAGACAATCAGAAGGACAGTGGGGGTGTTGAGGCGTATCTGATAGTTCACTGAAGTCTCGGTTGGGAGGGCTGACCATTGCAGAGATTTTTTCAGACGCTTTTCCACGTATAACTGCGGTATTTTTTTCCTCATATAAGTTGCCAAAGACAGTTACAGTTACTATGTTGTGGTTACTCTGTAACAGTTACTTAGTTTGGTCATGTCACGTTGGTTTGTTGGACATTTCTCTTTTTGTTGCTTATTTTGTTGAGCGAGGGACCTGTATAGTTACCAGACTGGCAGATCGACACGTCCTCTATACGCGCAGCCGGCTTATCCATTCACACTGGTTCATTTCACCAATTCTGTGCCTCTGATACTCCCTCCAGAGGTGGATCAGCACCAGAGCGAAATTTCAGCCCTCACCCACCATTCACATAAAAGTGAAAGAGGAGAATTGCTGCAGGATCCCCGCATCCAAATAGCAGTGTGAATGGGGCAAGTGTGTAAAGCAACTGCAAGCTTTCTGGGCCCATATTTACAAAGAATCTTAAAGCTCGAAGTAGCTCCTAACAGGTGAATTTAGGAGAAACTCATAACTTTAGGACTTTAGGATAAGAGTTATTCACAACATTTTAGGCCTAAAAGTAGCACCTAAGTCTGGGAGATCTTAGAAGTAGTCCAGAGGACTACTAACTTGCTACGACCTATTCCCAAAAAGTCCCCAAATGGCTGCAGTCAATCTACGGCCGAAGATTTTGGAGACACTAAATGACAGGGAATTATCAAAATGATATTGGATGGACCGTGAAGGGATGGAAGTTGTGGTTGAGTTGGTGAGGGATGCAATAATGTCCCCAACCAACCGCAACAATCCAATAATGCCGGTGTTAAAATGTTTGGCAACACTCCCGTATTTGGCTGCGGGGAAAATGCAGCTCTGCAACATGGATAATTTAGGGATATCACAGCCATAATCTGTTCTATCTACCAAACCATCAGCGCGCTCTGTAGACCCCATATAATCCGTCAGTTTATCCAGTTTCCTTTAGACAATCACCAACAACAAAGAATCAAAGCAAAATTCATGGTGTGATCGGTGCCATTGATGGGACGCATACTAAAATAATTGCACCTTCTCAGGATGAAGACGTCTTTGTCAATCGGAAACAGTTGCATTCCATCAATACACAAATTGTCTTTGATGCACTTTACAATGTACTGGACATTGTTGCAAAATGGCCCGGATCATCACACGATTCCCGAATTGACCACAAATTAGTTGGAATGAAATCTGTAGGAAGTTGTTATTTAATAACTTGAGTATTGTTTGTTGTATTAATTTCTTTTTTAGGAGAATCCACAGATGCTGTGTGGAAAGTTTCGTGCACATTAGTGAAATCACCTGGGAGGAATAAAAAAAAAAATTGGTGGGCGGAAATGGGCCTGGCCTGTAACACGAGATTTGGCACAACTGAGGGAATGTGTGGATAAAAGGTTTTTGAATGTGCGCCAAAGTATACGGCAGTTATATGCCAAAACACACTTTCCTGGATAATAGCGCCACCTGGTGGTGGAAATTCCCAACAACAATAGATTATAACACTTTCTGACAGGTATGACCTATATTCCAAGTTTGGTCCTAATTACAATTTAGCACACATTCCTCAATAGCAGTGGCTAAGCAACTGCAGGATTTCAGGTCTGTGTAGCAGAGAGTAACAGGATTACTATTCACAGCACTAAAAAACATTATGGCTGAAATCAAGCCATCAACTGTATTGCTTGGTAGCATTAGCATTATCTTAAAACAAAAGGTGAAACTTAAGGATCAAATTACTAAAGTAACTAGAACTGCATGCAATTATGAACTGGGGCCAAGCTCCCTCCACGCACCGCAGAGCTCATGGAAGTTTGCCCCAAAGGATGAAGGGCTTGGTGCAAAAGTTGTAAATGGGTGCACTGAAAGTGCAAAAGGCTGAATGTGTGCTGATTTGGATTTGCTGAACTAAATCATGGCCACTTTGACCAATTGTTACCTAACTATATCACTGGCCTCAGGAGTGACCCCGCATCAGTACTGTTTCATTACATTACTATTATTGCAACAAAAAATGAGAGTGACAAGGAAAGATGTATTTATGTTGATTAGTGTGTGGTGACTTAACAAAGGAAAAGTGTAGCAGAAGTGGGCAGGACCTATGTCAGAAAACCTAGCTCTATTGGGGAAATACATGAATATGATGTTTATGAATGTGTTCTTTAAAATGTGGAAGTTAAAGGAAAAAACGCATTTACATCCATTATAGTGCCACCTATTGGCCAATTTGCACCAAATTTGGCAGAGGGCCTCTGGATGACTTCAGGAACAACTGACTGGCATTTAGTTTGATGGAAATATGGAACAATATGTGTTCTTCAGCTAGCAAAAAAGATTGTTTGGTTATAACTAGCAGAATTTTTGGCATGACAAAATTCTTTTGACAACTTTTCATCAGACATATCAAGTTTCAGGCAGATGGTGCTTAAATTGTAGGAGGAGCTTGAAAAAGTAGGTTTTGCATATGTGGTGATTTAGCGAATTAAATGTGCAGCAGAAGTGGGTGTGTCCTATATCAGAAAACCTAGCTCTATTCAGGGACTATATGGATATAAGGTTTAGCAAAAACGCAATTGCATCAATTATAGCGCCACCTAGTGGAGTACATGTACAATTTTTAGTATGGAAGAACTGTGTCCTAGTCTACATTTATCATATAAATTTCAAAGCTCTCAGCATAATAGTTTGGCTGAAATTAATGTTTGTTGTTTATCTTGTACTTAGCCACGCCCACATTGATCAGTCATGACCCCCTTCAAGATGTGGCTTCAGGATTGGCCCTACATCATACCAACCAAATTTGGTATAAATCGGTGTAGCTGTTCAAGAGATATAAACTTTCCATATTTTAGCGTCCCCTAGTGGCCAAAGTTCGCCAAATTTGGCTCATCCCTTCTCAGTCTCATGGCAACAAAGGATCTCAAGTTTGGTGTTAATAGCATTTAGTTTGACCGAGTTATCAAACAGTGGGCATTTTTATAGCTAGCTACAGAAATTTGTTCGTTTATAATTTGCGCATTTTTTTTGACTCAGCAAAATTCTTTTGATAACTTAAGATCAGGTCCAGCTGAAGAGTATACGTGCCAAGTATCATGCAGATCAAACAAGATCCCAAGGTGGAGTTTGAAAAAGTAGGTTTTCCAGTTTTTGCGATTTTGTGAAAAAACTTTTTAGGTGTTAGTGGGCGTGGCCATAGCAAAGTGATTCAGTTAGATTAGGGAAATCTGGGGATTCAAGGTTTTTGAATGTGCAACATATGGTGTGGGAGTTACAGGCAAAAACGCATTGGCCTAGGTTATAGCGCCCCCTGCAGGCAGATACATGTCATTTTATTGTGTCTGTGGTACTTGCAGGAGTCTGGACCAACCCTCCAAATTGCATTGCCCTCCCTTGCACGGTTTTGCCTGCATCACGACTCTTATCCGGAGAAAAATAAAAATCTTTACAATTACAATAGGGTTCCTAGCACCACTGTTCCGAGGAAATACGTCTGTCTGCATATGCATTCCCTCAGACTTTACGATTACATTACCATCACTACTGAGGAATATTTCCTTTGCCGAGGCACGAACAGTGTGCAAGAAGGAGCCTGCCTATGCATTTGTGCAATTAACCCACCAGGTAGCTCTGAACTGTACACATGAAGGACCAGCACATCAGTTAAGAAGAAAATCATAATAAGATTTTTTCTAACTTTTTTACACTTGGGTCAGTGGAAACAAACAAAGAGGGGGAAATGGTGAGCCTCTGCCGTGGAGATAATGCTGCATCGCTATCTAAATAGGGCTACAGTGAGCAAGAGCCTTTGTAACACCACAGATTTGTCTATACTAACTGAATTTAAGATTAATGAATGGGATTTGTCAAGTTCAGTTAACCAAAATTTCAATTTCACAAAAATAGAAGACTTAAAAGAAGACTTTGAGCATATTATACAAGCTAGTTATGTTGACAGTATTTAAGGCAGCAGCTGAATTACTATGAAACCATTAAAAATGTTCAGAAAACAGCTCAAAATTACTTAATGTATATGACGTGTGGACCAAAACCATATGACTCAACCCCTTTAATCCTGATTTGACAAAATAAAAAAAAGGGGTGGAGGGTAACCAAGAAGAACACAAAGATGGACAATAAAATGTTCAATTGTAACCCATAATATTGTTAGTGTGCCGTCTGTGCGTACAATATCAACACATTTTAATATGAATACTTAACAGCTGAGCAGTAAGATCACTCTCATGACAGCATCCTGGTGTGTAAGAAACATGAGGGAGGATTAAGTCATCCAGCAGAGGTGTGATGTCATTGTGTCTGTGCATCACAGCTGAGTGAGGCACCACAGGCACAAGCTTGGACACACTGCTGGTTCTAGAGATGAAATGTAGCACAATCAAGTTCCAGCTCTGTTCTGTTGAACAGAACAAAGGCAATGAGGATGAGCAAGATATAAATAAAGAGAAGATACAGCAGAGGTCTGCAAATGGTGAGTGATGTGTCAGGGATCTGTTTGTAATTTAGATTTTCTTTTTTTTCTCGTCCTAGAATTCCACCTGGATTTCCTCCTGTCTGGCCCAAATGTAAAACAGCATGCAACCATGCCAACATCTGGCTGATGTGTCTCTTTCTTCTTGTTGGAGTGGTTGGTGAATATACAGTTAGGTCCATGAATATTTGGACAGAGACAAAGTTTTTCTAATTTTGGTTCTGTACATTACCACAATGAAATTTAAAGGAAACACTTCAGATGCAGTTCAAGTTCAGACTTTCAGCTTTAATTCAGTGGGTTGAACAAAAAGATTGCATAAAAATGTGAGGAACTAACACATTTTTAAACCCAAGCCCCGTCATTCAGGGGCTCAAAAGTATAACCCCGTATATTTTGGGTCATTGTCCATCCCATGCCACTGGCAGCCATGCATGCCCAAGCCATCTCACTGACTCTGCTGTGTTTTACAGATAATGTGGTATGCTTTGGAACATGAGCTCTGCCACGCCTTCTCCATACTTTTTTCCTGCCATGATTCTGGTAGAGGTTAACTGTGGTTTCATCTGTCCAAAGAAAGTCCTTCCAGAATTGCATACGGCGTCCCTGGTGTCATGCCCCAGCTGCCCCCAGTGTACCCGCCGTCCCCGGCGCTAACCGTTCTCGGCATCTGCCACCCTCGGTATCATGGTACTCACCGTCTCAGCGTCCACCGTTCCCGATGTCCGCTGTCCTGGCACTGACGTCCTCGGGATCCCGGCGCCTGCCATCCTGGCGTCCTCTCCTCTCCTCTCCTATCCATGTCCTGTCACAGTCCATCTCTTGAAATAAAAAGGTTCACCCGTGCCCGCCATCACCTGTGGCTTGTTGCACCAATTAGTCTGCTGGTGACTCTGTGTGTCGTTCAGGGTCAGTGCGTAAAAAGGAACTACATGCAAATCAACTGTAAAAGCAAGACACAACATGCGATAAAAACATAAAATCACAATCAAAATGAGGTAATAAAACATGCAACCCACACAAACTGACCCTGTCACACAAGTAATGTTCGATGCAGATTATAACATCTTGGCTGTGGTACCCAGGTGGCCTGGGTCCACCCGTGACTAAATGAAAGTGGCCTGAAGCAGCTTTTTGAGAGGCACATCGTGCCACCTAATTGGGGATAAAGGATGTCCTTTATGCAGCTGGCATCTTACCCCTTTTCAGATGCCACAGATGCAAGCCCAAAAGAACTGGGCTATAATAGGTAAGCCCAACGAAATGCCAAATTGTTTTAAACAATATTGTGAGCGGCTGTGGCTCATCGGGTAGAGCAGGTCGACTGGTGATCGGAAGGTCACTGGTTCAAATCCTGGCTCTGGGCAGGGCTTAGCTGCATGTCAAAGTGTTGAGCGAGATACTGAACCCCACATTGATCATCAGTGAGGGTCCTGTGATGAGCTGGTGATTTGTCCAGGGAGCACCCTGCCCTCGCCCTGAGACAAGGCTGGGATTGGCTCCAGCAGCAACACCCCGTGACCCCATGGAAAGGGATAAGCGGTTACATGACACTACAAAAAATAATATTATATATGGTTTAATAAGAGGGTTTATTCTTGTCACAGGGCACACAAAAGCACAAGAAGATTTCATTTGCTGCATTCAGAAACACGGCACACTTCAGAGAGAGCCATATATTTACCTTAAACATTTGTAAGGAGCGCAATGTCCCACTCCCAGCAGCAGACGATGATGACGATGAGGGAGATGAGGGAGATGAGGGAGATGAGGGAGGAGATGGAGACGCGAGCGTCCCTGGCAACATCCATCCATGTGATGGGGCAGCCTTCAGACAACACTTCGCTAACCTCCACTTTGGGTAAGAATAACAATAAATCATCGATACACAGTGGCTTTTTATCAATTCTTTTTTTTAAAGCCAATCTGTAGTACTTCTCTTGGAGCCGCAACACTTTAATTTGCAGCTTATTGGTGCCTGCAGATCATTTGTCTCCTCTGCTGGGCCACAGTCACTCACCTCGGCCTGAAAAAACAAAAAGACGGCATGTTCAAGATGTGATAAACTTGAGCTGATTTGTTTTTCACCCACCACTTGATTGATGTCCTCACACGAAGTGCTTGGGCCTGGCTGCACCACGTCAAAAGCACAGGGAGAGTGCACGTCGGAGATGCCCGGGGACACAGGAGACTCTCCTAATGCATCTCGATCCAAAGTGAAACATAAAGAATATAGCTGAAATATCAGAAATGGTTCTGTTGTTGTTATGGTTATGACTTGAACAAACACACAATTTAGACATTTACTGAATAGTAGCCTGGCAAATATCCAACAACAATTACGGACGTATCTCTCATCAAAACTCACCTAGTGTGCGGTGCAATATCCCTATAGAGTTGTGACAGGAATAATTTGTGAACCCACCCTTTTGAAAGCAACTCAAGCGCCATCACAGCTGGATCCTGGCTGCCGTCCAACCCAGAGATGCAGGGGTTATCTTCTCCAAGTATGCGCTGCACAACTTCTGCAACTGCGCTCAAGTCTTTGCCAGGTGGTCCTCTGCCTGCATAAGAATATACAAATGAATTAGATAGATATAAGCCAATAGGGTGGCATGCAAGCAAATGAAAAAGCACTACATACCAGTGTGCATGGAGCAGGCCATGAAAGCTGCGATTTCAGTTCTGCTTTTCGAGAGAATGTTATTCTATTTCCCCCCCCCCAAGTCAGCTGGTGACCGATGGCAGAAGGCTTGAGAAGCCTATAGTTGATTCTCTATATCTTCCCATGCCTGTTTTTTATCATGTAAGCGTTGGGCTTGACTTGCTTTTAATGATGAGCTTCTTTTCCTCGACTAGCTCCACTAATAACAGTATCTCCTCCTCTTGCCAGTTGGGTTTCTTCTCGATTCCTTATTGATTTCTACATGTGGCTGCAGTAGGCTATAGAGCCACCCACACCAGCTTCAAGTTAGTTGCCTAACTGATGAATTGGAAAGATAAGGAAATATTAATTTTTGATTCATTGCCAATATGTTTTGTATTATTTTGTAGATTATTGTCAAAATACAACTCCCACTGTCCATTTAAATATTTCCAAGATATTTCTTTATTCTTAGACAAGAGATTCCCTTCCGTGATTGGTCATTTCTATGGACACGGAAGTGAAGTCACCCAAAATTCTGTTTATGGCACATAGTACTGTCATAACTCAGTGTGACACTTAAGATTCAGTCCTTCACTTCGCTGAATGTGTGAGTAAGACACTTGATAACTAACTTTTAAGTGCAGCTTTCAGCAAAGAATTTCTTTTACTCATAAGTCAACTCTTAGCAGGGTTCTTAGGAGTAATTCTAAGAAGCTTGATGAATACAGGCCCAGGTCTTTTTGTGTTGCTGAGTTCACCAGTGCTTTCTTTCTTTCCCAGGATGTACCAAACTGTAGATTTTGCCACCTCTAATATTGTAGCAATTTCTCAGATGAGTTTTTTCTGTTTTCGCAGCTTAAAGATGGCTTGTTTCATCTGCATGGAGAGCTCCTTTAACCGCATGTTGTCTTCACAGCAAAATCTTCCAAATGCAAGCACCACACCTCAAATCAACATTAATTATATGCTTAATTAATAATGACATAACAAAGGAATTGCCCACATCTGCCCATGAAATAGCTTTTGAGTCAAGTGTCTAATTACTTTTGGTCCCTTTTAAAAGAGCCTGGCACATGTTAAGAAGCTGAAACTCCTAAACCCTTCATCCAATTTGAATGTGGATACCCTCAAATGAAAGCTGCGGATCTGTACGTTATGTTCATGTCCATTATATAACTATAATTGGAATATGTTTTATTAAAAGGGTAAAAAAACACCTTGTCAGTGTCCAAATATATATGGACCAGAGGGGATTTAAATAATTACTTATATACTGTATACCTGGACCACTGGTTCGTTATTTCATAAATGAATCTGGGTGTACCGCACTAACTTACTAACAGCTAATTAACAGTGACTGTAAAACTGCCTTTGAGCTGGGTGTAAACATGTACCTCAGGCTGTATGTTTCCCTTATAGACCATACTTACTATACAAACAGTAATATTCAATGGCACCTCTCATTTTACATTAATTCCATTTGTGGAGAGATGCAAGGGGTACTTTTCATGTCTCTTATTTGTCATTTCCTCGCACCTCTCTTAAACCAGAAGTTGTTCCTGTCTGCCATCTTGCAGGCTATCCCAATTCTCTTATTTGTGCTCCAGGAAGAAGTTGGCCGAGCGATGAGTGAGGACACAAGAGAACGGCCTTCAAGAAAGTGTTATAAGGGCTAGCATGCCCCGTTAGTTACTGATTGGACAGATAACAGATTCAATCACCATCAAGATTTATATTTAGTTTATTTTCTGGTTCATCAGTGAGTTAAAATATGTCAACCTGACTGCAGGAGATCAAAGGACCACAATCTACTTTTTTCATTTATTACAAACATTTTCTTTTCATGGTCTGTTTTAAACACGTGAGGCTGATCATTCCTCAGCATCGCACACAGTACACAGTACACAGTATGAATACACAGTACACAGTCTAAACACACAGTACACAGTCTAAACACACAGTACACAGTCTAAATCCATATTTTACCTCATGAATCTGGACTGTGTGTGATCCATGTGTAGTAGAACAGTGAACATTGATCAACATAAAGTCATCGAGTCAGGAGTTTTAAATGATCAATACATTAATTTGCTGTTTTCCATGCACAAATGGGCATGTAAATGTTAAGATACACATACTGTCTGATAATACTTTTTATGACCCGTCCTGCCTGATCTACAGACTGATATCCACGCATCACTCTCACACGAAGAGGAACACAGCAGTGCTTCTCCTCCTCCTCAGCTAAATATCAGTTTATTTTATCATATGCAGTCAAACAGAGTTGAGACGGCAAAGGCAGAGGGTCCAGCAGCAGAAGACCACATCCCTGTCCCTCAGTGAACAGAGTGCTACTGTTTAATAGCGATGCTCCAGGTCCTGGTGCACCTGGCTCTTAAAGGGAATGGGAGATGAATCTCTGATTGGTTTAATATATGTTCTGCCTGAAAACATACCCATGTCTAATTCAGTCTAAATACAACCCCTCTGCTTGGTGCTTTACCTTTGCAGCACCCTTCAAAATCAGCATGAAGTAACTGTTATAATTGTTGGTCGTTATGCTCAGCACATTCAAAATTCTTGTTCAAGGTAAGGAAACCCCACTGTTCTAACACTTGCCTTAGTTATTCACTCAAGGGTTTCAGTGCTTTTCTAACGTGTGACAATATCGCCATCTACTGACCACGTATGGATCATTTCTTCCACAATGCTGAATGTGCAAGCAAAGTAATCATCCTGTTGCAATTAGTGAAAGAAACGCTGCAGAATTCCGTTTTTGTTTAGCAATATAGTTGGGAATTATTTATTCTTAGTTTCAGTTATTTGCATTAAGTTAATGTTGGTCATTATACTTTCCTTAAAAGAGGAATTCTTTCCCTGTCTGTATATGTGATCACAGTTTACATAGCCTACTGCTTATTTTTGATACTTTGACGGCTGATGGTGTATGACATAAGCATATTAATCTCTGTGTTTTAATCATTTTTCATTCAAGTTTCTATTTTATTTTGACAGTCAAGAACAGGGCGGTTTCTGTCTTTTTGTGGGCGCTGTGCAAGATGCTGTTTGGGGGCCCCTATTTTGTCAAACTAGGATGGATGGATTCCTAACCCTTTAAGGTGATCCGCAAAGATGCCACAGTTTATTATATTAGATGAACAGGCTAGAGTCATGAAAACCTCTCTCAATTTAAAATCAAACATCTTAATTTGACCCACTGAGCAAGTTGAACTGATAGAGGATCCCCATTGTTTACCTTGTATTATCATTTTTTATATGTCAATAAATTAAACTGATGCAGTATTCTTCAAAAATGTTTATTTTAAATTGTAAAACATTTTTAAACTTAAACATCCTGGTCCAGTGTTGCTGAGGGTGGCCGTGATGCTTCCTGGTCCACGGAAATTCGTAATCTCTTTATATATTAAACACTGCAATATACAGTACAGTGTCCATTTAAAGCATACTCCCAATTTCAAAGTTGTCACTTTTAAGCAGTTTTGAACACATTGTACCTGTTAGAGTTATAAAATGAAGATAAATGACTGATGAGCACTATGTGATATTGAAGGAATGTTTTTGTGTTTATTTCACAGGGTATCACAAAGTGGACTACTTGTGCCTAACTGATGATATGGTCTTAACCTAACTGCTTAGTCTGCACATAGCAAGAAACAGCAAGAGTACAGTCTGATGGCACCAGGTAGGAATTATTTCCTGTGCCGTTCCTTAAGGCAGCGAGGTTGAATGAGGCTGCTGCTGAAGCTGCTCTTCAGCTGAGTTTAGTGGAGGGGTGAGAGACATGGTCCATGATCACCAGCAGTTTCACCAGCATCCTGTCCTCCACCACCACCTCGTCCAGGGTGACAAGCACAGAGCCAACAACAGACACATTTTTAGGTTGGATAAATGTGCTGTGTTGTAAAATACGTTGTTCAGACTCTGTAAAACCTGATTCAGGCCATCATTACTGTGGGGACATGAGGTGGAAAGAAAATGGTCTAACTGAGATGAATTGTTTGATGTCTGATTGCTTTCTGGTAGTCTACCTTTCTATTGGTTGTCCATCTGTAAGGTTGTTTTGTGTAGTTCAGTTTAGTGGGTTCTGCTGCACGAGGGTCTGTTACTGTCTTTCTAATGTAGAGAGTTATTTTACTATGGTCAGATAAGGGTGTGAGGGGGCTAACTGTGAATGCTCTCAGACAGAAGGGGTCCAGATCTGTAATGCTATAGTCTACGGTGCTGTTGCCAAGAGGAGAGCTGTGTGTGCAGAGACCAAAGGAGTCCCCTCGAAGCTGACCGGTAACCACGTACAGACCCAGTGTTCGACACAGCTGCAGCAGTTGGTGCCCGCTTTTGTTGACAGTTTTATCAAAGTTGTTCCTGTGGCGGTAAGAAGGGAGGGGGATGCTGATTTGGCCAGGTATATGTTTGTCTCCCTGTGGAGTAATATAATCTATAATCTATTCTATACCAGTCCTGGCATTAAGGTACCCACAGATCAGTACACTTCCCTGGGCCTGGTAGTGACTGATCTCATCTTCCAGAACAGAGAAACTGTTTTCATTGTAATAAGAGGATTCTGATGGGGGAATATATGCTGCACACATGAATATACCTTTATTGTGGCAACAACCTCTCTTTTTATTTTGATACAAATTGAAAATTCGCCTATTTTGATTAATTGTATTGAGTGTACAAGGTTTGCCTTAATCAAATCAGCATTCCTCCTGAATCCCTGCCCTGGGTTACTCCTCCCAGCTCAGTTTGGAGGATGGGAACACCATCTCTCTGCAGCCTAAGGGACAACCAGTGGGCATGTCTCCTCTACTCCAAATCTCCTACAAAACTAACACAGTCTCTCGCCCTCTCCTCTGTGAGAGACAGAGTGGAGCCGCAGCGGACAGACGAAGAGACTTTAGGCTCAACACAGACAGACAGACAGACAGACACACACACACACACACACACACACACACACACACACACACACACGTATTACAAGGAAATGCGTACATCAGATAACCGTGGCATTTTGATACCATTCCTTTGCACAACAGGAATGTATGTATTTATTAAACAGCTGACCCACAAGAAACCAAAACCAGAGAAACAACTGAAATGAGCAACAAAAATAATTCAGAGAACAACCTCAAATAAGTAGTAAAATAAATGATTAACCCAAACAAACAAACTAAAAAAAAAAAAACCCTAAACAACAAGGAAAACGAAATTAAACCAACAGGGGTGGTGGTGGGGCTAAGAGTCCGGCGCTGCGTGGACAGCAGCCGCAGCAGGGCCCACAGAGGACTGTGAGGCTGGAGGCCGTAAATGGTTTATGTTTAGATAGCCGCGGTGGTGCACGTCACTGCGCTGTGCAGTGCAGCCTCACACGGAGCACAGGAGGAGAAACGGAGGAACCGCTGTTGCTTCAACAGCTACAGCAGTACAGAGAGCAAACAACTTTTAGCATAAGGATGCTACAGCCAACAGAGGTTAATAATGAAGCACGCTCACTCGAACGAAAAGAGCTTAAGCACCCCAGAAACGGGCACAGTCTACGGTGACAACAGAGAGCGGACACCACCCAACCACCAGACGCTGCAGTAACAAAATCACGGCAGCTGTCAAACAATGACGTTCCATAAAATTTCACGAAGTAACAGCACCCATGCTCACCTTGAAAATGACTACAAATGAAGCTCTCCCAACCCACCAAGCAACCGGAGCACGCCAAACAGAGCCCTGCCAGGTGAACGCCAAGAGAAAGTGCGCTCAAGGGGAGCGCAGTAATTAAACAGGTGTCACCAACGTGCAATCAAGCACCAGTGATGCTGACCGAGTGGGGGTGGAGCTCGACCTGCAACAGATACATTATGCTTAATAACAGGTTTATTTAATTGTGTTATTCCTGCATTGATCATTTATGTTGTATTTTAATGCGGATGCAGGGGACTTTTTAAATATTTTGGCGCGCCTTCTGCCACTAGCCGACATGAGGAGCCATCTACCTCTGCTGCCACACACGTCTCCACAAATGCTGTCTGATCCTGAGGATGAAGACGCATTTACCTCCACTTCTCCCCAGCAAAACTCAGGTGAGTTTGTGTGCACGTATGTCTCTCTCTGTGTGTGTGCGTGTGCATCCCTGCAAAGTATGTTATGGCAATTTTCCTCTGTGAAGTAGACATTTGCTAAGTCTCCGAAGAACTTCAGACTTAGGCGTATGAATCAGATCTCTTTAATAACACGCAGTGTGGAGAAGAAGGCAAAAGCGTTCTCTCTCAAACTCTATATTGTTATCCTTTAAGTACAGAATCAGAGAGGAGGTTACCTTCATTTACAACAGTCATAAACATTTTCTTTACATGATAATGACTCTTTGATATTCGGGTGTATCCTGTCTTCCCAGGACAGTGATTCTTTGATGTAACAGATGGGACAGCAAGTGTCATCTTATCTAAAACTTCTGTGTCTTCCCACATGGGGGATGTTCCCCCACCTGTGGCTCTCCTGACACCTCAATAAAAATGTCATTCTCCAACTTCCTCCTCCTGTCCTTACAGCACATTTGATCACTAACAGGAAGACTATGTAATTTCTCACAAGCTTTTTGCAGACAGTTATAATGTTATTATCACTGGGTATGTGTGATGCTCTGCACTATAAACTTTGTGAATAATGTGTGTATACTAACGCCCTTGTGCTCTCCATTAGAAACACCTGGAGCAGAATCGTCTCTTGAGGATGAGCCTCTGTGCACTGACCTGCTAACTGGCCTTCAGTTCTGACTGTGAGAATTCAGACACAACTGGGTTCCAGGGGACCAAGTCAGGTACCATCTGACTTTGTATTCCCTAGAAACGACAGTGACGGAAGAAGTAGCCACCATCATTACTTCAGGAAGTCATAAGGTTAGTGGGGAAAATAAAACTAGAAGTTGGTTGGTATTCATTTTGTGTTTCTTGTACAAAGTGTAGTAAAATTATTATTATTATTATTATTATAAAATTATTGTACTTGTGTGATGTCATGACAGCTAGGACCGCCACTGCCATCAGTATAGGAAACACATTTTGTTTGAAACCAGTTTTGTTTTTCCAAAATGCCAGACAGTTGTTGCTATCAAACAGACCTGGTCTATGCTTCTACTGAATTCCATTTGAGAATTCAAACCCAGAGAGGAAAAGATTGTGGATTTGTGCCATAAAACATCCCTCTGTCCCCTGGGAGGGCAAACAGTGGCAGCCGTCCAAATACACACACAAGTTGCAGCAAACACTTAATCAATGTTAAAGTCAAATAAACACAAGTACAGACTTTAATTAATTCTCTTATTTGTAGACATAAGTAACATCTGTTTGTAATCGTTTTGACATGGTTTGTTGTCATGTATTAAGGTGACCAACTGCAGTGGTCCTAATGAAATAAAGTTACCTATTTAGCTTTTTAGGAGTTGCCATGCTGTGTTAGCCACAAATAAACTCAAAATACAGTGATTTGGAAATCCCTTTATATCTTTAAGCTTGATAATGATTGATTGATAAATGTCAGAAAGAGCTCTAGCAGGGACCTGGATGTTTTTAATGGCTGAAATACTGCAGCAGGTTCTGTATAATGATCACAAGTGCCCAACACATGCAGTTTAGTTCCATATCATTCCTTTTCTACGGTTAACAGATGATCTTAATAGCTGCTAGGGGAAATTTTCTGGCTTTTGCTGTTTCTCTACAGGAAGTCTAGTATGAACTGTTGTCTTGGTCTACTGTTTTGCCCTCACTCGTCTTGTCCACTCTGTTTCCTGCCTGCCGGACTGCCTATTATATATATTTTTCTCATTTCAA